>KN888016.1:50876-69529 GCA_000934455.1 Apostichopus parvimensis | reverse complement strand
TTTTATCAGCAAATGTGGTTGTTCTCATTCATATTCTAGGTTGAAAGTGTTTGCTATATGACAAACAAATGTTACCTAAAATCATCTGAAAACTCCTCCCAACCCTCTACAAACTCTCGATCAAAAGTCCTGGTCCTGGTCCAGCTCACCCCTTTCCCCGCAAGCATGAAGCAATAACAGTTGCACAAAGTATTTACACAATATCATTCTGTCAACTCTGGCAAAACATAATCAACCTGTAATTATGAAATTATATTCCACAGGCAAAACACAGTCTGTTTTTTTTATCGCCAAAAGTATTGAAAACTCATTAATGCGCAAACTATGACGTGGAGTTTTGTACTCATCAACATTTCTTATTTTAAGCCTTAATTGTTAACTCTTAATTACAAGCCCATATATATAATTTGAATAATGTGATGTTCCTCTTTACAAAGAGCCAATAAATTAATTCAAAAAAGTGCCTTAGGGCCACAAACCTGTGTTCAGTGTCCTTGAAACGAAGGTTATAAAACAAAGGAATAACATAGCAGAAAATTAGGCAGTCACTCCCTTTACATCATCATGTGCATAATTAGCTAACGTTTATTCCTAAATAAAACTAGAATTAAGAAAAGACTTGTAAAATGGTTAATCTTTGATGGATTTTGATGGGAGTTGCAGCTATTTTCATGATTTCTAATGCCTATTAGAGTGGTTAGGACAATGTTGTTTAAAGGGTGTCCGTAGACCAGTAAGTGAGAAAAGAAAAGATCAGAGATTTTCAGCTCATATTTGTAGCACTCCCTTGTGAGTATCAACCATGTCATTTACTGGTAGGATTTTACAGCATAGAATTTTTATTCCAAATTGTTTAAAAATCCAGGAAGACCAGTCTTCCTATGTGAAATTAAGACACATAGATGTATAAATAAAAGTACATTTTCTTTAGCAAACCCCTTTAATAATTGTTATTAATGAATGAGAGTTCCATGTTTATACACTGTGAAATATTTTCACAAACTACTGCCAAAGCAAAAGTCATCTAGTTTACATCATGGAGAAATGGCTAATTTTGAGATAATTTGAGATAACCTGTTGACCCCATGAGCCAATTTTTTTGCAGCATTAGAGATAACAACTGTTGACCCTTTGAAGCTCTGAGAATGAAAAGAACTTGAGGTGCATTTTTAAGCAAGAATATGAACTCTCTGAAGTAGACTTCATTTCCTGGATGACTGTAGATGTTCTGTTGCAAACCCCTGGGGCCCAGGCCCATGGAGCCCCTTCACAATTTAGCTAAAATGATCTGAATTTAACCAAACTATGTTCACCAAAGGAAATCATAAAATTGGAGAGTTTACATATTACAGGTAGCTTTAATTTTGGAGTTATCATGTTTAAAAGGTTTTCAAACTTTGTAACTTGTTGATCTGTGACCTTTGACCATTACCAATTTCAATTGGATGTTTTCACTCTCCCAGCTGGAACTGGATACTAAACTGTATAAAGTTCAAGAAAGGTGTACTTCTTGAGTTATCATGTTTACAAGATTTTCAGACTTTTGACTAAAAATGTTGAATGCATATGACCTTTGACCTCCACCAATTTCAATAGGGTTCTTGTACTCACAAAGCTGCATCTCAATACCATGTATGATGTTCAACAAAGATGCACATTTTGAGTTATCGTTTCTAAAAAAGTTTTCAGGCTTTGACCACTGTTGACCCCAAATGACCTTTGAACTTCACAGAAAACAATATGCTCCCATATATTCCTGTACTCAATAAGACTGATCCACATACCAGGCATGAAGTTAATGCACCATTCACTTTTAGAGTTACCGTAGTTACAAGCAAGTGTCATATATATACACACTCTCCGTCACCATCACATAGATTCCTTCTGCCTCCGACAAGGAATAAAACCAGAAAGCCAGAGGGCTTATTGTGATTCCTTGCCAATTGAGATTGTAATCCCAAGCTTTCGTCATTGTTGATTAAATTGATCAGCAGGGTTCTTTCACCCGACTGTGGACCTACCTACTAAATACGTTAACTTACCATCTATTTTTAGCAAAAATCAACTCAAGCCCTGCCCCCTAATAAATGTGCATAATATCACATTGAACATACATTATCATGTACCAGCTATCTACCAACACCTTCACACAAAGTATGATTCAATTCTGAAAATGTTTACATTTGACCCTGTGACCTCATTAATATTCTTGAGATGAGCACCAAAATCAATAGGGTTCATCTACTCATTATGGCGCATCTATGTACCAAATATGACTTCAATCCAACTTGTCGTAATATTCAGTTACCGTGTTTACAAGCTGTTTTAGTGAAAATCAACTTAAGCCCGCCCCATAATAAATATGCATAATATCAACTTGAACATGTATCACCATGTGCCAACTCTCTACCAACATACTAATATGAAGTATAAATAAATTCTGACTTTTCATTGCGGAGTTATTAGCATTTGAAGATTTTTACGTTTGACCCCGTGACCTCATTATTATTTATGAGATGAGCACCAAAATCTATAGGGTTCTTCTACTCACTATGGCGAATATATGTATCAAGTATGACTTCAATCCAACTTGTCGTAATATTCAGTTAGCGTGTTTACAAGCTGTTTTAGTGTTCAACTTAAGCCCCGCCCCCTAATATATATGCATAATATCAACTTGAACATATGTTACCATGTACCCACTATCTACCAACACATTAATACCAAGTATAAATAAATACCAAGTAGGAATAAAAAATCTTGGAGAAAAGTTCACAACATTTTAACATTAAAACTTCTTTCTGATGTTGTTTTTTGGAATCAAATAACAAAATGAACTTAATATCTTCTCAAGTTTCAAACTTATCTGTTTTTGGCTATTCCTTATAAAAAAAAAACCCAATAAGAATATCAATTCTTACGTTCTTTACACGTCAGACTAATATATCTGAGGGGTAAAAAGAGACTAACGAGCGACCTCCTAAAAAATTACAATATTTTCTCTGGGCATAATAGCACTAATTGTTTTTTTTTAAATGTACATTTAATATTTTTGAAAGACACGTTGTATGAAAAAGCACATCTTAGCATAAACTTTGCATAAACTAATTTGTAGAAACCGTATACAATGCCATAATATGTTAATATTATATATTCATAAAAATTTGAATGATTAAAATGTCAAAGTATTGCAAACACAATGGAAAGAAAATAGATTTACATAAATCTGCATATTTTGAATAACTATTTCAGTTTAAAAATAAAAATCTCGCAGAATTCCTTTCATTAGTGTTTCCTCCCATGGGCTTCTTTCGAATTTAACGAATCATAAACTAATTATATCGCCTTTCAGACAAATCTTGCATAAACAGGCAAATAATTTGAGGAACTTCCTTGTTCGTCAATTTGACTTTCTACTTTTGTTGATTATGATGCAAGATAATACATTTTGACAGTTTTGTCACGTTTTTCTAACATTAATGTGAATTTTTGACACCATTTGCCCCATCCACGACCGCGAGGGGATGGAAGTTTTGGTCTTCCGAAAAATAATTTGGTCGTTTCGGGGCATCGTCAAAAATTTGCCATGATAATGTTTATGATATTATATTGCGTTAGCTGTATAAAATATTAACTGTTAATTACGGAAATCACTCTTATTTACTACTTGTGGAATACAGTTACAAATTTGTTTCTTAGAATATATATTATAATTAGAGCTGTATATATATATATATGTTGATATAAAATAATATTTACTGTCATTTACACAAATCACCAAGCTTAACGATGGATTATATATTGCTATTTATATAAAGTACACAATGCATGTTATAATAAAGGAATATATGACGGAAAAAAAGCACCATTTATATCTGAGGTATCTAATTCTAAATTCTCAAGGGTTGCCTGGTGATTGAGCCATCAAAAATGTAAAATACTGTTAAACAACTAAATTCTCATAGCCGCTCTCCCCTAACCCCTGCCCCCCCCCAGGCCCCTAATGTCCTGACCAACCATATATCATACAGTGAGGGTAATCTATCATTTTATCAACTAAGCAATTATCTCATTGGAAACAAATTTAACCGCTCAAAAAGCTTCAGCTGAAAATTCATTTTGTTTGATGGATAACCAACAAAATTGACCAAAACAGGCTTTTTACAACAAAAAAAAAGACCAAAAAAAAAAGGAGGAGAAGGACAAATTGCTTTGATCCCAGATCCACATAAAATGCAACCCTCCCCTACCACCATTCATGTCATAATAGAATAAATTACAATTGTTTTTAAAATTTAAAATTAAAATTAAAATTTATTTCAAAATTTAATTTAAAAAAAAAATTATTAACAATTTTTTAATTACATTTTTTAAAATTTTTTTAAAACTATTTTAAATTAAATTTTAAATTTTAAAATTTTGTAAAATGGCTGACTACAGGTCTCCTTTCTGCTACTTCTAGAGAGTTGAGACCACATTCAAGGAAAATGAAGGGTGTTGCCGAGACAAATGAGAAATGTATTTTAAAGAAACAAAAATATGATGTAACTAAACCTACAGACTCTTTGCTATAAATTATAAAGAAGTTGAAAGCTTTTCTGGTCATTGCTAGCTTATGACATACTCTAACTGAAAGTGGATTATTTGGAGAAAATTACAGAATTTTTTTACCAGGACTGGTTTCAGACCAGAGACGAAGACAAAATCTAGTCAAATAGGTTCTTTACTCTTTTTCAAATTGTTCAAGTCGGGTTTCCATTGTAGGATAAATCATAGGTAAGAATAATTTTCGACTGAAATTTTAGCTCGTTGAAAACAAAGATAAACAACAAAAGTATTGTTCCAAGTTAAAGAGAATTTGTATGTTATTGACATCAACAAAATGTACAATACTGACAAAATTGTAACACAAAAGATAAATAATGCGTGCAGTTAGTTACAATACTATTTTTGGCTCATTTGCAATATTCACGACATATATGAATATCCATATTTACTCAAGTTACACTTAACACAAAGACAAGATTCTCCAAATGTTGCATACATTTTCAGGTGGACACTTCATATTAAGACTTCCTACACTCAGGTTTATCAGAATTTCCATATCTGTAAGAAGAAAACAGATTGATATACATAAATAAATATAACAAAATATATATCATAAGGAAACAAAACAAAAGTGGCTTGAATATGAAAGCGTAAACTTGGTGTTGAAAAGTTCCCTATCCCCCTCACCTAAAAGAAATAAACATTTAAAAAGACCTTAAGATGAGAAGAATCTCAACAGAATAATGGAATATGAATATGATAAATTCCTTTAACTACTTTAATTGTCAATCATTTTTAAGACTGTTTTTCACTATATTCTTTTCATCCAGTAAACATGTAGGTCTTTGACAGAATATGAGCAATAACAGGCAGAAATTATAATTTTCTCTTCACCCTCAAGTTATTATCCAATTCCCCCACCCCCCCCCCTTTTCTCTCTTAAATTATAAAGTCTAAACAATTTTAAATGCAATTTCTGAAAATAAAATTCCAAGTAAATACCAACAAGTAATTATCCAATTACCCCTCCCTCCTTTTCTTTCTTACATTATAAAGTCTAAAGCAATTTGAAAATGCACTTTCTGAAAATAACATTTCCAAGAAAAACCCAACAAATGCAATATAATTTTGTTTAGATGATTTAACATATCATAGTGGTGATCAGTTATATGGAATTCAATTCAATTCAATTGTTAGAACTTTATTTTCAAGATGTCTTGAATTGGTAATATGGTTCAATGAATACAGATATACAGGTGCTATGGATTTATTTATTTTTCAATCTAAACACATCCGTTGGTCTAACAGTTCTTAAATTACACATGGTCACTAGCGAAACCAATTTGTTTCCTCACACCCAACGGTGCAAGCATGTATACTTCTGGGGCGAGGGGGGAGGGGGATTTTTCCCCAGAAAAAAATCTGGGGAGGGGCTAAACAAAGACCTTGTGTACAGTACTTAACTACACCACGTACAATCTAAACAGTAGAAAATTCTTCAACATTGTTTCAAAAGAGGCAAACTATAGCACCATTTTGTATCTAGAGTAAGTAACATCCATTTTACCGATATTTCAAAGAGGGGGCAGACACCCCTTCCCTGGATGATCTCAGCCCCTCCCCCATATAAAACAAGACTGTTTGCACCTCTGTTCACCCCCCCCCCCCCAGCCCCGCTCCACCTTCCCTCCACCTGATAAGGTTGGTAATTAGGCTGCAAAGCATTGATACTACCTACTAAACATACCCAAACTGAATCAAGCGGAAAATGAATCAGGTAGAAATTTGAACCGAGTGAATTGTGCAGTACGGTTGTGTAATGCAGTACTGTTGTGTAATGCAGTACGGTTGTGTAATCTTAGTAATGAAAGATGTCATTTCATGTTTACAAACACAAATACTTACAACTAACAAGAATAAACTGAATGTTCTCTTTGATGAGACATTTCAAGATATTGATTAAAGGAAAGGGATGATGATGTGCTTGCTTCTTCTATTCTTCTGTCAGAGCCGAGGATGAGGTGATCCAGTCAGAGGTAAAACCAAGCTCAATATTCACATAGTTATGACTTAAGAATGCATTCTGACACTTTCACATTTACTTTTGGAGGATAAACAATACCACAATGGTATTACACTAGTGTTCTTAAAGCAACCACCACCACCCTCAAGCAGGAAGCACAGGAAGGGTCGTAAAGTTGTATGCATCCAAAAGTTACAAGCAATTAACAGCAAAAGTAACAACCATAAAAATGTGAAATCAAAATAACAACTGTATTAGTTAATCCCCACATGGCTCATGAAAATCTTGCACAAACTAGCAACCAGAATACAATGAAATATTTCCAACAAAATGTTCCACATAGGAAGAAACAGGTGCATTTTTTTTTTTACCAAAATAAGATAAAAAAAAAAATTAATTCTCAGAAAAAAAGAGAACATATGCCATAAAACATACTTCTCATTGACCTATATGAGAAAATGAAAAATAAACCATAAGTAGTTTGAATGTGTGGGACTCTGTAAATATGTAAATAGTTTATCTACTGTAGAGTTGTCTCCTGATGGAATTAATTTATGTGTCCCTGTTACTGTAGATCACGGAAACCTGATAAAATATATCTTTGTGATCTTTAATGCCGTGTACTCAGGCAGACAGTGAGGTATGGGAGAGTTCATTCACTCGTAAAGAGGGCAGCAGAGATGTTTGACTTTTATAGAACATCATGCCAAGCCAAAGTGTTAACCAAAACAACTAGATTACCTATTCAAACCAATTTTCTCTCCCTAGGGAGGGGAAGGGGAGCAACGATTGCTGTAAAGTTTGTCATCAACAGGGTCAAGGTTATATTAGAATCCAGGATTGGATGTTTCAGAGTATTTTCTGAGGTGGTAGATTGGAGCATTTTATTGAGCATTTGGCTTACCAAATAATTCTCGGTTGATATTGTGGGCTATCCGAAAGACACTTGGATGCTACATGGATAACCCTGGATTTTCATCCAAGAATCGCTTTTATCAACCAAATAATGAGATAAATATTAAGTTCACCATGGATCACTGCATATATGATACTTAAACACAGCCTCATGTACATGCCTTGCTTGTTTCCATATTTTATACAAATGCAGTGCCTCTTTTAAACAATTTGTTTTTAAATAAATAAATTTCTATACTTTTTTGTCAATATTAACCAATTTGTTGGATCTCACACCGTCAACTATTCCCAACCCTGATCAAGTCCTGTTAAGTCTTTAAAAGTTGCAAAATATGTTACGTATATCTCACTATAAGTTTATGTATTTCAGAATAGCACACTGATATAGTAGCATACTCTCTTTATTACATAGACCCACTGAGTAAATGTAAATTAGGATGCAGGCACTGCTGTAGATGGAAAACTTTGTGCTACCTTCTATGGTGCCTCCTATCCCCATCTTCAGATTAAGTTGTTACTCTCCAGTATTCCTCAAGCTTGAAAAAAAAAAACCAGATAACTTACCCTCTTAGAATCCACCCACTTGCCCTCCTGTTTCTCCCACAGCAAGGCGACCACACCTACTTCTCGCAGCATGTGTGCACACAGTGACCTCATCTTATGCGAAACTAAGGAAAGGTTTCTCAGAGACGGGGCGTCCAGATACTCAACTATTCTCCGTTGAACGATGAAGGGAAGCAAATCCATGTTGAACTTCTTCTCCTCCCCGTCGGATGTTTGAAGAGAATATGCGAGGTCATCTTCTTGTGAAGAGGCAGAGGAAGTCATGGCTGATTCAGCCACGAAAGGTGGATTTTCATACTCGTAGTCCAGTGAAATTTGAACTTGTTGCCATGGTACTACCCACAATGCACTTTCCAGATCAATTTCGCTTTTTTCGTAATGCCGGGTTTCTTGATGGGGATCGGAATCATTGATAGGTGCAGCAGGTGCGTCAGTAGCAGAGTTACCAGCACGTCCACTTCTAACAAACAAACCGATGAATTGTACTCCCTGAGAATAAGAAAAACAAAAAGTTGGAAACGTTTAGTAAAACAAAACAATTTTGTTTGATATGTGCTAACATCCAGTGACAACATTTAATGTTCCTGATCGCTATTGAAAGTTTCACCATTCCGTTTTTGTTTTGTTTTGTTCAATAGCAGTAAACATGTTCATTCTAGTTGTTGCACAGAAATTGATAAAAAAAGGCAGTACGAATGTCCAATGTCGACCTCTTTCTCGCAATAAATATGGACTGACTGTTGCAAGATTTCGATACAAACAATCCAACTTGAGTTTGAATTATACATCATTCAGTTATTTGTATCCAACAAAATGTAAATGATTGAACTGATGTAATACCCACATCGGAGTAACCTTGATTTTTGGCCGGGCAACTTGGAAAGTGATTTTTCAGCTTCTTGCGGGCCATTCTCTTCTTACATCCGTTCCACTGATTCAGACACAAGACTACTTCATTAGCGCAGAGGTTTTCGTGGTCTAACTGTTTGCATCGATGATATTTGGCACCGCAACCAGCAGGACACAGGACCATCTGACAGGAGTGGCCGGCATAAGAACGTATCTTGCAACGCATATTAATGCAAAGCAAACAATGCTTGTGTAACTCCTCAATTTCCTGTTGGTCCATTTCTGTCCAAAGAGAGGAAAATCAACGATTCATGAACGTAGGTTGACTAAAAGACAAATCTTCTTGCACTTGTGTCTGATGCCAAAAGCCGGGTATTGCTCTTACTGGGGTCAATTGGAAAAGTTAATAACTAAAATAATTGTAAAATGCCAAATATAGGTGAAATCTGATATCATAACCCACTATTAAGATCAGTCACCAGATTTTCATATTATTCATGTTTTGTCATTTTTATCCAGCTCCTGTTTCCCATAAGGATTCATTTGTTTGACATCGTTTCCTGAATTCCGTTAGTTGTAATCTCTGAAGCAATGTCCAACATATTTATTACAACTGCCTTTATAACATATTATTCTGTACTTTTCAAAACCAACATTTTCTAGAGATGTTTCATCAATTAACAACTGAGATAGAATGAGTATCGATCAAAAGAACTTACATACTTTATTCCAACGATAGCTCAGCAAAAGATACGTTTGAGTGTTTAAAATCGACAATTTTTAAAAAATAAATCTTTATTTCAATGGAATCAAGGATCTGTCCAAACTGTGGTTTGTTTCCAGTCCTTTACAGTGAGACCCTACCAATATCAGGACTGCTATATAGCAAATTTAAGAAACTTCAAAAGAATTAAAATGGTGACCAAGAAAGACTTTATTTCTTCTTTATCAACTTTATTTCTGTTTCCTTCCCTTCCCCTACACCCCCCCCCCAAAAAAAATTCATTTGATCATGTTCCTTGTGAAATATCTGAGGTAAAGTAATTTGGTGTGAAACACCATTGCCATAGTTACCTGCTTTCTCTTCTCCTCAGCCAATTTTTGCTACTTGCATAAGATGGTCAACCCTCTTCAATATCAAGAAAGTGGTCTGTAAAAGAGTGGAGGGAAATACAGCTTGTATTAAGTGACCGGCACTGACCATCCAGTAATCATGACATAACCAGAAAACGAAACGTTTAATGGTTCTGATGCCCAAACATGTTCATATAGTGGTATTAAATTAGGCATACATGTTCAATACTCATGAACTTGCAATGTGCACACCTAAATGAAGAGGGATTATATGTATTGACTAATGCGGCAACATATAAAGGAAGGTACTGGGAATCAGTTATCATGTTGACAAAGTCTATTTAGTGACATCATATAAAAACAGATACATGCATGAATTTTAATGAGGTCAAATTTTATGATCTCATTAGCATATATTATATCAATATACTGTACTTTGTCCAAGTACATATGCAGAAAGCTACTAAAGACATACTAATTCAGAGATATCTGATTAAGAGTTTTAGATGTTTGCTGATTAATATTCATGATATGCACACACACAAAATAACACGGTAGATTGTATGAATGTTGTGTGACAAACCTAACATATCAAGGATAAAAGTCATGGAACATTTGGTTGTCTTGTGCTTAAAAGCCATTTCTTGCAATTGATGAATATTATGGATGAATGTCATGAAAAAATTGTACCAACATCACCGTACCAGCATGTACCAAATTTTACGATAAGCCTTGCCCATTCATTAATATTCATGTCATGGGAATCAAAACCATCTACTCATCACAGGGCATCTACTTACTAAGTAGGACATTCTTCCCACCCACATTAGCAATGCCCCTACCATTGACTATTTTACTCATATTGTTTCTTGTAAAGCGCATTGAGACCATCGGTATAATGCGCTATATAAATAAGTATTATTATTATTATCATCAAGAATGATGGAGGCGTAATGGTACAGTATGAACCTGTACTGGGACACCGAAAATGTTTGATGTTGGGGAAACAGAAGTCAGGACAATGATTAGTGATGTTGTCTGCCAGTGGCTACTATCCCGTCCACATGAATATCATTGCTTTTCAGATTATTGGAAACCCCATGGTTTCCCCTGCCAGGTGTACCCATGTCATATCAAGGGGGGGGGGGAGCTACTGTAAAATACATACATAATTAATGATTTGTAATCTATTCTTTGAGGATCACCATAGATGATAACCTGTTTTAAAGCCATATATACTAGTATCTTTTCTCAATAAAGACTGTTCATTTAATCTTAACTAAAATCATTTGATATAAAAAAAAAATCATTATTATAATATTGTCAGGTTGTTAATAATAGACAGCTACAGTATCTCATTGTCATTTTCTTATGTTTCATGTATGTTTATGTATGTATGTTTATATACTTGGTTTACAGCACTGTTATTGAAAGTATCTTTAGTTTTTCTGAAGCAAATTTAACAATACTAGTTCTGAACCTATCAAACGCTAATGTCAAATTCCATAAATACTCTTTCAGCATAAACTGTTGTCACCTTGTTGGTGTACCTTATGTTTGTTGGCATTGAGCGGTCAACCTGTAGCATGGTGCAGAGTTCGGAGGGAACATCGAATATGTATAGGCCTACCTTTCAAGATTGAAATGTATATATTTACTGCTCTCAAAGCCACAGCTTTATGCTCGGTGCTGTGGCCGAGTGGATAAAGTCTGAAGCATTTGAAGAAATGAGGCTTTTAAATGTTACCATCAAGCTTGATACATTCGGTAAGACCTGTAGCATTGAGAAAGCCTATTCAAATGGTTTTTTAAATACAATACTACAAAAGTAATGCACTTGATATTGTATCACAGTTTCTGACTTAACAAGTACAAGACAGCTCCTGGAAAAGTTACTAACAATTGCTTCTATAAATCTTTTGATTTGCATCCACCACCTGCATGCTCCCAAGGCTCCTGCTGAAAACACATTATTTACAAAATTGTTGTTTATTTCATGCAATAAGATACACCATCACACAAAATGTAAGGTCCAAATCAGTAAACAGTGCTGTAAATGTATTATGGATAGACTCATATCCACATGCAGAAGACACCAAAGTTAACCTGCATCAGTAACATTGCAGTTGGCCTTAGGCCTACACACAGTGTAAGCCTACACTAATGTCAGTTTGTCAGTAGCACAATATAAAATGAATAATGAAAAAAGGTCTCATGCTATATTTGAAAACAATTTTGGATTCAAATCTGAAACTTTTATTCCCATGTCCTTCTGAAGTATTCGGTTAAGATCCAAAGCAGAATGTAGGACTATAAGTACTTTATCAAGGAGATAGATGGTGGATAAGAATGTTTTTATCTAGACCAACTGAGAACGTGACCATAGAGATAGTGGTTTAACTCTGACAAGTCAAGTTTGGCATTTCGATTAAGCTGTTGACTCATATATGCCATTCTATATTCAAAGCTATGCAAATTGAAAACCAGCTAGTAGGCAAAGGCTTAAAAGACTAACTAATGACTGCTTTCCTTAAAAGAAGCAGACGATCTAGCGAAGTCTAAATTTGGTTTGTTTGTATATCATTAGGCATTGGACCAATGGCTATTAGCCTAGGCCTATGAAAACAGATACTAATTGTTTCCATTTTTCTAATTTAGACTAGTTACAGTGTACTGCCAACAATCTACTTAGGCCTAGGTTTGTCAAGTTATAGTGTAACACTAGTAACAGTAACACTGACATTGAACGAATGAGACACATTAGCTGCAGGCTAAACAGGTCCAACTTAAAAGTCACAACTTTCTTTAACCCGTGACTAACTTAAGGAGACCCACTGAGTTTAGTCCATCTGACTTGGCTAAACCTAAATCATTGCCAAATCCATTACTGGAGAAATGTCTAATAGTAATACTAACAAGTAACACAGGACCAGGGCTAGCCTGTGTTTAGTTACAAAGACGTACGATTTGCGCAGCGATCGAGATTTTACTTTCATATGCATTCTTGCATTCTTAAACGAGAGGAAGTAAAGGATGTTTCAATTTCTTGGGTTGGGCCGAACACTAAAACTCCGTATGCCAAAGTACGAATTGTTGACGTACGTGACACTGTGATGGGTCCAATGATTATAAAGTTTGTTTACAATACGAGCTGAATCGAACAGCTGACATATCAGTAGTGAATTACGTAATACTGTGGTTACTGACGTTTCAGAAGATTAGTATATGAAGTAGTAAAGAGAGTACAATGATAAATAAATCAATGAGAACATTATCTAACAAATAAACACTATCAATCACATCGAAATAATTGTAAATCAATTTTAAGATTTTTTTACAGAAGGATACAAATAATCTGTCCAAAAGAGCAGACCATGGTTCTCATTTAAAAACAGTATATCCTAATGAACTGTTAGTTTTCACTAATGGTAGTCATTATTTACCTAACATACAGTACATACGCATCCACAGAATCAATATTTCTGAGTACATCATCCGCTCCATGTAATCGAAATGAAATTCAATTGCGCATGTTTGTAATGTAAAGGTCGCCCACAACTAAAGGTTCTCGTATAGTAATAGGCCTAGTGGTTTTTACGTACTGCTATCACAGGATGATCAGCAGTTCTGTGACAGATATACTGTACGATATTGTATACTGGCAAAACAGTTACTAAAAAGCTTTGACATTTTTATATTGTTAGGTGGAGTTCAAGACGAACGACTTCATCTCACGTTTCATACAACTGTTTCCTTTGAGTTTCATCTACATTATTACACCTATAATCTGTCATGGTATGAATACATAATAAAGCAAAATAAAAGGTAAGGAAAATGATGACACACACACCTCACTCACGGTGTTAGGATGCAACAGTAGTGTAAGATCGAATATTCGGCCTAGGCTAGACCTAGGCTATATAGGCCAAGTCTGAAAGCAAAACTAGCCTACCTTCTCATTACTGTTCGGTATGGAAGAAAGAAAGGCAATTTGAGGGTCTCTCGTTGTTTGGGGGTTCAATTGTTTAAGGATGATGGTCAAATGTCCAAGTTTAGAACACCTCATTCAGAAACAAGTACTAGTTATTGCCTTTTAGGTACTAGCCTACATCCAAATTTCAGGAAATGTTATAGGCCTAATCATACAGCATTCTCTGTTTGTTTCATGGTAAAAATATTTATATGTATTTCTTCCTGACTCTGAACTTTGGTTTTATAGAGTGATCAACTTTTTTATATAAATAATCTGTGGGGCACTGTTGAAAATTGCAGAAACAGTAATTGCACCAGATAACTGTTGCAAGGCACTTAAGTTACAGATGGCTGCAATTAATCCTTGCTTTGAATTTGGTTCTTTCACCAATACTACAATTAGCAATTAAACTTATATCCTTCTTTTACCTTCAAATAACATAGGTTTCAAGAAATCATGGATCATGTAACAAGTCAGCAGCCACAAGCTATCGCTAAAGTCTTCATACAGAGGGATTACAGCGACGGTACTGCTGTGAAGTTTCAAACAAAGCTACCAGCAGACATTCATGATAGGGTAATGATACTACAAATATGTCAGTACAAATATGTCATTACTAGTGTATTGACTTTTAAGTTAAATGAGCCATGCAAGAGTTGTCTGAGATTTAGATCGAAATATTCCAAATCCTTTTTTAATAAAATAAAATAAAAACAACCCCCTCCCCATAAATAAGCAAAAGTGGTAAGAGCTGCATTTTGCAAGAGTTTCAACTGTTAATCTTTAGTTTGCCTTACATTAGACCCTCATTACTCCTGTGCAAATCATACAAGGTGTTTTGGGCCTGATAAATGTGGAATTTCATAGTTTTAATGCATGTGAACCATGTCAAAAGAGCTTTTCCCATGTAAATCATTTTAAGATATTCTTGTATCATGTGAGGGCTGTATTGTAAATATTAACTTTATCATTTTGATCGTTGTCCTCATAGTACAGTAAATGTTCATACGGTAATACCCAGTCACTCACAAACGTGATGGTTTAACTGTTTCCCCCCCCCCCCTCTTTACCATTCATGTTCCCTCATGCCTTTCGCTGACCTCTGACCTGACAGGTTGACAGCGATACATTTGAGCAGTTCGTGGAGAAGATCAACCAGTATTATGCAGAGGCGGAGGGTATCGGCTGCAGCACGTATCTCCAAGGATGTTTTGCTTGTCTGACAGCACACACAGCTCTCTTATGTATGCAGACGCAGTATGATAAGGTAAGAACCTCGTTGGCGTTCCTCGGTAGTAAACCAACAATGATGAGGAACTCTGTAAAGGAGTAAAAATAGCCCAGATGTCACCAGTCTGTGTCACAGGTGGGCAAGATGAACCTTATGTTGATCTCCTATAAACTGTAGTTTTTTTTTGTGATTACGAGAGTTACCTGGCATATTTTGTTCTCTGATATATGAAGAGGACTTGAACAAGTCTCAGAATGGTATCACAGAACCAAACATAAAACACTTGAAAAATGTTCATGTCTTGCAGAAAGAGAATGCCTTAACCACCTGCCGTAATGCCCTTACCAATCGTCGTCGCAATGGTAAAAACTGTTGTGCCTCCATTAATTAAGTTGCCGTAGGCGACCACATAACTTTCTAGAGCTTTTAACTCCATTACCAAACTAAATCTGGGCGCAAAACTTATCCGAATCACCAGCACTATTTGCCCCCTAAATGGTATTAAGTGGCTGAAGATCTAGACAGACGACCATCAAATAGTTTTTATTTTTATTTATTTATTTTCTTGTCCAAACAGTAATTTGGCCATCTCTGACAGCACTGACCATTAAAAATGTCCCTGCTATGTATTAAATTACGTAGGTCAAAGACTAAAGTATTACAGTATGTATTATAGGCTACATACTAACAGTGCTTTAATGCAGTCTAATGAATGTATCTATTCTTTCTTTCTGTTCTTCCAGAACCTTAAAAGATGCACAGAGTATATCAAAGAACAAAATATTGGCATATTTCTTCCGAAGGGGCTGAAAGTCATCGATCCATTTGAAAGGGGCCTCAGAGTTGTATCCTTTTCTAAAAATTTCTTTCGTTGTTTGTATTTTATAACTTGTTCTCAGTTTCACTATTTAAAATCCCAAAGGGACTGTCCTATTTCAGGATGGCATAGATTTACATGTTGTTGTTACTTTTCTGCATTGATAGTGGGAAAAACTGTATTCATGCAGTAAGATTAGTGCAGTAAAATATGAATTAATGAATAGTTCAACATCATAATGTAGCAATTTGACCTGCTGAAGCCTCTTTACTCCTGTTTATTAACTTTAAACCACTTTAATATGAAACAACTTTAAGTAAGTTGACTTTTGTCTTTGATAAAAACATGTTTTTGGTGCAAAAATATATACAAATTGACCACTATAGACAGGTTCAAAGTATTTAGAATCTCAGGTTGATAGTCAAAACAACAAATAATGGCTGTTTCACTATTTAAACAGTTGTCAAGGAATGCCAAGTCAAAGGGAACAGGTAACAAACCTCACATGCTCATGCATCAGTATGGTAGGAGGCCTTAAAAAATATATTATTGACCAACTCTTTTAAGACCTGCTGTACACAAGCTGCATGCCAATATCTGCCAAGATTTATTGGGCCCTGGGAAATAGATCTTATCATTACTTTACTTAATATCTTGACATGCTGTTAAAAGTTTGTCCTTAACTTTTTCGTCACTCAGATTGAAATTTTAGTTTTACCCGTCAGTCAAAATCATGTGGACGAAGAGAAATGGTCCGAGTTTTAACATCAGTCAGCTTCTGGTCTGGATGGAATTATAAATCTCAATCACCGAGTATTCACCTTTTTAAACTTGAGTCCTTCGAAAGATATCTCGAAAGTGATTTGGAAATGGAGAGTCTAACGGAGGGTGAAGGTGAAATTAGGCTTTGACTGAAAGGTAGCCCTGAAAACCACTGCCTCTACCTGTTTTCTAGAGGGACGAGAGGGAGGGGGGGGGGGGGGGGGTGAGGGTGAGGTTGTAAGGTTTTTAGTGTGTGCAAGCGGAGGAACCTATACCTATACCTCTTCCACTACTGGCATATTTTTTCTCCCAATAGTGGCTCTTTTACTTTGACAGCATTCTCCAATTCTGCAAAGGATTGCAGACTCAGCTTCAGGTAGGATTCACTTGTGCCTGTATTGACCAACAGGACCATAAATTCATCTTTGGAAAAGGTGCAGTCAATCAGATATGAGGTAAATTTGGGAGTAACAGCATTTCATCATCACTAGAAGTGGGAAGCTTCGTTGCCGGGAAGTAGGGCCTCCGATCAACTCATGAAGTTTTCCTATTTGGATCGATAGTTCTCTCAATCCGCAAAAACATTTTACGTGGTTTTTGCTTCAAACTGTCCGTCTGTGAGTTTGTTACGTGTTTTGAGACTTATTTCTCTGTGGATATAATTGAGTATAATCAGATTCATTTAAATTTCTTTGAATATCAAGAATGATAGGGTAGAGGGAGAGGTATGTAATATATTCGCACAAAGGATGTGTACTGATATTTACTGCACAGGATCTCATCTTTAGTCACAAACAGGTTATTTTAACCCATCGGTGTATTTTGATATACCCTAACTTTCTTACTTTATACTTTGTGTGTACTGAGCATTGAGTAAGTGAAAGGAGAAAACAAAACAAATCTGTCTATGTGGAGGATGCAAAATCTTTCAGACCTTTACCTGAAGAACAGAAACAGATTAGATTAGATTATTTCATCTTCAAATGGATAGCTTACGATGATATCTTGTTAGACCAAAGAAGGCCAACCTTTTGTGATCCATTGGTTAGAAGACTTGAGGGATCATTTAATGGAAGAAGGCAGACTAGTCGGTAACTGTGGTTGGAGTCTTGGCATTTTCTTACATTTATGTCTAGTTTCATAGGGAAGTGTTACTTTAATCTTCACGTGTATCAAAATATGTGTGCATAAATGTCATAAATGTGTGTTACAGCATATCATGGTATTTCTTGTTGAAAGCAATCAATTTTCTTTTCTTAATTTAAACTTGTCAAAAGTCAGTTTTTGTATAAATGAGCAATGCCAAATGGTTTGTACTGGAGTGTTGTATAGATATGATGATTGAATGATGGAATGGTAAATCTAAATATGTTAAGTGGTTCTAAAACGGGATTTTAGTATATAGAGAACAATCTGCACTTTTCCCTTAAATGTTCAAAAATAGTTGTAAACTTTAATATTGGAGAAGTGAAAATAGTGATGTGAAGAGTCTTATATCAAGTGTTGTTTATTAATACATTTTTTAATATGAAACAAATACATCTTTATATATCTTCACTATTGTAGTCATGATCTATCCCTTTGAAGATGAAATTGAATGCACCCTTTCATAGCTTGGACTTTCAAAGAGACTTTTCAAATTCCAGATTCTTTATCTACTCAGACGAATGAATGAAATCAGGCAGTATGGTTAAGCCATCTGGCTTGATATGAAGCATATTATATATTGCCTGAATATCTGGGAATGTGACCGTAATATATAACTTAACGAAGTGGTGCTTTGATGAGCAATTAATAACCACTTATTACCTATAGAATTTATTTTTGGGAAATACTCTTTCACCTTATTGTGTCTCTGTCGCTTTGCGGGGAAACGTGTAAATATTTACTAGAGAAT
>KN888015.1:43766-56661 GCA_000934455.1 Apostichopus parvimensis | reverse complement strand
GACAAAAAGCGATCGTGATACGAAGTTTGCAGTTGAATTATTTCTAAGAATATTTCGTAAGGTTTAAATCATTGAAGGTACTGTAGATCTAATTTAAGGGACTTTATTCAATGCCTAAACGTTACTAGTTATTTAAGTGTGCCACAGTTGACCCCACCATGCAGGACTGTTATTGACTGGTTATTAAGCAGAATCCTCTTAGACGTAATTTTATTATCTCTTGAAAACAATATGATGAGTTGAAAGGACAAATATAGTTCAAGCCTTGACCTCATTGTATAAATCAAGTTATACCCTTGACTTTTTCTTTCTATATTTATAGGATTGCAGTCACAGATTCCTACCCCTACATACAGGTAAATTGCTTCTTTTCAATTTCAAGTGCATGTTGGATAAAATTTAACCAGGCAGGCTGGTGCAATGATCAGAATATAACTTTAGCAGAAGACTAAAGAATGACCTAAAGATTCATGAAAATGAAAATTCTGTGTGTACAACTTGTGTGTGTGTGTGCATGCATTTGTGTCATATGTGACAACCCAATAACTTGTTATATTGTATCTTGCATGACAAATAATACTGTAAAAGACTGATGCATGCCAATTATAGCTGAACCCTATTTGATATATCATCAGTTTACATTTCCTTATAAATTAAACACTATTTGCTTTATGCTTACCTATCAAAGAAGTAAGTTCAATTAGCTCAGTGTGGAAGCTTTTGGTTTCGATGACGATCTCAATTGTTCCAGTCATAATAGCATGGTTTGTATAATGTGCATTCATGTATGTCAGTGTACATGTTTATGTATGTATGTATGTTGTTTGCATAGGTTGGGAATGCTTGTGATTAATCAGGAATGTAATTTGTAAGGATAGCACATTCAGTACATGAAGCCTTTTATGTTTGTGGTGAAAGGTCAAAAGGGGTCAGCATACAAAAGATTGTCAAAGGACATGTCGATCATGACCAACTTGGACTGAGCTGTCACTGTACTTGGGATCTGTACATACATGTCTCATATAGGAGAGGAAACTGTTTTGGTGGAGATCAAGGGTCATTAGAGATCAAGAAAGGTCATAGTGTGAAACTTTGTTTTCTTAACATTTAAGGATAACAAATATTCAAAACTACATGGCAGATTGAGACTATGTTACAAGTGTTAGTTTGCTATATTGTATTTGGAGGAGGATGTACTGTATACAGGGCTAAAAGTGGGCCCATTCATTTTCAGGGCTGGTTTAATTAATAAAATAATAAATGCAGACTCTTTCTAGTTACACATTGTACACAATTTGCAACATAAAACTAGTGCTTCCTGGCTCCATACCTTTGTAATGCTTTAATACGTAACCAGAGCAGTTCGGTTTTATTTAATTGCTCAGTGAGGTTTTTCCAACTTTCCCTCGTTTTCCATGGTACATATAAATGATTGCCCTGGTACTATTAAGTACTTAAATGTATTGCATTTATTGCTGTTCATCCAGTAGGGTTTGCTCTCACCTTCACATTCATATTTCACAATAGGAATGTCTGGATTATGAAAGTACACTTAATACATACTGTTAATGTGCACATATTCAAGGATACAGTGACACATCATTAATAAATCCTGTATGTCACACTGGGATATTTGCTAGAAACAATATAACAATCGCATTAGAGATAGATATTAAAGGGATACAATGATACAAGGATAATCATTACCCCTGTATATATACTGGGATGTGTATGTGCTAGAAACATTAATACCTGTATATATATATGTATAAATATTTACATATAAATGAATACTACAGCGATAGTGATACATCATTACCACTGTTTATATTACTGAGATATGGAGTTTTACCGATATTTTAATGTTAAAGGGATACAGGAATGTATCGTTACAGTACATCATACTGTAATGTTAAACGGCTACAGATGTGCTGGAATCTAATTTACCTGAAGTATATAGTTCAATGTTAAAGGGATACAGTGCTAGTACCCTCAGATAAACTACGTAGAAACAACAATAACACATATTCTCCTTCAACTTTCTTCTTAGAAAGAAAAGGAGAGAAAATCAGAACAGGCTTTAGTTTAGTTTGATGTCATTACTGTATTTTGAATAAGTTTTGTGTCAAGAGTCTGAGCTGTTGTTTGGTATGACATGGGTCTTTGCATTTACCTGGACACAGGTTAATGGTTGAATATCTGGCAAATAAATGTCCTTGAAATACTGTATGTAACCATGTATCCAGGGGAACATTTTCATGCTAAAAGTATTACAAAATGAAACATGTGCATGCTTTGACTTTGACACAAAGTCTCTGTAAAGAAAAATGACAGTCTTCATACGGTACACAACCGTTAATTGTCATTATGGGAATTTTTCTCAATTCAAGCACTTTTGAAGTTTCTTTGGTGTTGTACTTACTGTATAGTAGTCTACTTAACATAACTTCATTTCTTGTTAATTTAAAATTAACTACATGGACTTCTTGTAAAGGTTGTCTGTTCAAACTGGATAGCTGATAGGACAAAAGGATTAAAGTTAAATGATTGAGTGTACAGTTTCTATAAATAACTGAATTATATGATATACAGTCTCCGAAACCCTCAAAGAGAGGTTTTACATGTCAGACTTAAGTGATTTTAGTCAGCTCAGACTACAAACTTGTCTGTATACCCGTACATGTCAGCACTGCATACATGAGCTAGTGTCATTCTACAATGTGTCTATAAATTACAAAATCTTTAAGTTTGAACATTTTGACAATGCTAGCTAGAATGTACAGAAAACTACTTTTCCACATTAGAAGGAGTAACTGTCAACTTAAATGCATAACAATTCCCTTCTTTAGTAAATGTTTTATTTTCTGTTTGCGAAATGATTACAATCTACAAGATCTACTAAACCCATCAAACCACAAGAGAAAGTTGAATGGATATTAGAGAGCTGGAGAAATTGACAAAATACATTTACATATTTTTTTTAAGATGTTCATGGTTTCTATAAAATAGTATTCATCAAAGCTTGTCATTTAATGGCACATTTTGAGATGATCGAATGGATTGTCGTCTCTAAAGTATCCCTTAATGCGTCCTGTTGTTCCTAGCTCAAACAAGATCAATTTCCTGCCTCTCATGTATGAGCGGAGAGAAATCAATATGTGATGAGCTGTATTCTCCTTCAAGAGCTTACTGGAATATATAACGAACCCCTCCGAGCTAGACTCTACGTACATTATATCATTTGCATGAGATGCTACATTAATTGGTGTTACTACTGCTCTCGGATGAAATATTGATGAGCTACGCCTTGCATCGAGCGGTGCCAGGGACTGAGGATGGAGCCCGGAGAATAAACTGTATGTTAGGAGTGAGAGTAGTAGAGATAATAAACTTCTCTCACAGCCTTGAGGAATTTAGTAGTGCGTTACTCTAAAATATCAAACATACTAATTATTGTATCTTTGATCTGTATCAAGTACATTCCCTTGAAGATCTACCTTTAATCTGTATTGAGTACATAGTACCTCAGGTGTGATAATCTATCCTTGTTCTGTATCAAGTACTTTGCATACCCTAGAACATCTACCTTTGATTTGTATCTAGTACTTATCCTACAAGATCACTAGATCAGAAATACCTTTGATCTGTATCAAGTACTTTAGCAGATCAGGGGTATATATTACTACCTTTGGTCTGTATCTAATACTTACCCTAGAACATCACTAGATCAGGAATATCTTTGATCTGTATCAAGTACATATCCTAGCAGATCAGGGGTATACTAGTACCTTTGGTCTGTATCTAATACTTACCCTAGAACATCACTAGATCAGGAATATCTTTGATCTGTATTCAAGTACATGACTTTAGCAGATCAGGTATATATATACCTGTGTTCTGTATTAAGTACATACCCTAGATTCTAGAGATGTCAGTATATTAATCTACAGGTTGATCTACTTTGAGTACATGTACCTTTTAAGATAAAGCATACTATAAATCTAACTTAGTTAGATCTACTGTATATTAAGTACACAGTACTACATATGACAAACTTGGATGAATCTGAAAACAGACAATCACAAAACCACCAACTACATTAATTTTGAAATGTACTGTATTCATTTTTGCAATTATTAAGTATATCCATAGTAAGTACAGTATGTACATTATACATGTGTATTTATGTTAGCAGACACTCTTTAAAGATTGAGTTTATGCCATACATGTGAAGGGAAGACGAGAGCACGAAAGCTAACACTGTTAGAACCCCCTGAAGACAGTGTTGTCTGGAAATGCAATTTATGCATTTTATTTACACAGCACAGTACCGTTGCTCTATGCCTACTACTTAATAGGAGATACAGTATTAGGTGTTTGGATAAGTACTACACATTGTAAATGAATCCTTGCAGATTAAATCTGTGCCACGGTAAGGTCAAAGATCAAATTAAGACATACAGATTAGAATAAATTAATACAGTATTAATTACATTACATGCTGTATAAGAAGGAAACTGGCAAGCAGGAACTTGAGCAATCTTTGGTTTCAGTTGACACCCAAAAAAAAAAATTTACAGACTTGTTCTTTCCTTATACAAAATTCTTTCATATATTCATATTGAAAGTGATTTTGTTAATTAATATAAGTTTAGTGTTCAAATTTTGTGTAGCATTTTCAAAGGTTCTAATTCTCTTGCCTCATTGTACTACTGTATACTACTGTGTACTGTATATAGTTCCTGTGTACAAACTTGATGTACTGTACATCTTTACACAGTTTGTTTATAGCAACTTTAACACTTTGTGTAGTACTTTGCAATGCGATACTGGATTAATTATTCCTTGCAGCTGCAAATTTTACAGTTTCAATCAAAATTGTTGCAAACAATGGTGGATATTATGTACCTGTATTTTGAGATTGAGTACTTAGACAATTAAGTTTCGTAGCTTAACTACCAGAACTGACACTAGCATCATACCTGTTCTGTGTATTATTATTATTTACAGTTTCAGGGTTTAGATAATGTGCAATTGGCTTTAAAATTGAATTGGTACCGCTCTGAAGAACCACACATGATAAGGTTTTGGCCGGACAGATTGCTTTAGGCTCAAAGGATTTTTTCCCTCAGTTTTATGTAGAAAGGATAGAAAGTAATTCTTCCGTGGCAGTAGCACTGGATGTGATCCTGTGATACTCAGTATTATTGTGTGTGATATGACTATATAGCTGCAGGCACAGTAATGGTGATGACTACTGTAGATATAAATGAGGTTCTTCTAACTATATGCTCAATAGCTCTAATTAGGCCACTGGTTCCCTCAATGTTGATTCATATCCCTGCTTTAGGTCAAAAGTTGCTTTAATCCTTTCTCAATGTCTTCTCAATTTTTGTTATCATGAAACATTGCTATTTATAAATCCATTGTATAAAATTGGAATTTCAGATTTTCTCTTTCCTGCAGGTGGCGATTTCTTTTGTCTTGAAAGTTGTTGAAAGTTCTGCATTAATTTTACTTTCACTCTCTGCTTCCTCAGTGCTATAACTTTAGACTTGTAATAATACATGAATGCGTTTGCGTGCATATAAAATGAAACACTGTATTTAAAACCCTCCCTCCTTCAGATGCTGATGGGAATTTACTTCCACTTTGTAAGTTACATTCGTGACACAATGTTCATGATTAACCCATTGCTCGCTGTCTACTAGGCAACTCATATAAGTAATGCTCCATGTAAGAGTGTAACCACTATCATATTTAAGTGTACTGGCATTATGTAAGTCATAAATTGGCTAATTGTTTCCATTCATGCTACACAAAACTTCATGCCACACAAACATGTACACAGCAAGTTGGTATTAACTGCAGGTTCAAAATATTAAAAGCTGCCTGATGAGCTATTCTCTCATACATAGTATTATCTTTTGAGCTCTACTGCCTTTTCCTTTAATAATCAAAAGTTTTTATCTTCCTTTAATAATCAAAAGTTTTTATCTACTTTGGTAGAAAGTGAGTGTAATGCTATAACCACCTAACCTCCCATCCCCATCCAATCCCATCCCCATCCTATCTCATCCCCCTCCATCCCTCCCCTCACATCCACCATTTCAATCAAATTAGGAAAGCTAGGTTAAATGTACCTCAATTGTCACCTACTTAGGGAAATGTAAGGAATTCTTAAACAAAGATTTTATAGCCCTGTTTTTAATATGTGACCTTCTTGTTTAACTAGTATTTATTAAAATGGCTGCCACATGTTAGCAACAATCTCCTTCTTCATGGTCTTGGCTAATGTTGCATATATACGGACCTTTGGTACAGGTCCTCGACCGAGGGGCTGGTGGGGCGATGCTACCACCCGGAGGATTACGGCTGAACGCCTCTAAGCCAGAATCCTTTATATAGTCTACCGTGGTTATGGCAGATAAATGCTCTCTCTCTCAGCATTTTTGTATAATTCACTCCCACATAAAAGAAGATGAAACTATCATACCGTTATAAGCGATCAACTTTGCAATAAATTTGTTTGGTCGTCTGGATGTAATAGTTGACTTTTTCATTGATATTCTCAGCGAGGATAAACTCTGCATTATAATGAATCACACACTTATGTAGATACAGTTCTACAGTATTAACGCTTCATTGATGCTACAAATTTATGTTAAAAGCCAGAAACAAGTCATGCTTGTATCACCTTTACATATATACGTATAAATATATGCTCTACATTTGCCTCGCTCTACAATG
The DNA here is from genome assembly GCA_000934455.1 of Apostichopus parvimensis. Taxonomy (NCBI): domain Eukaryota; kingdom Metazoa; phylum Echinodermata; class Holothuroidea; order Aspidochirotida; family Stichopodidae; genus Apostichopus; species Apostichopus parvimensis. The sequence goes on along the minus strand of KN888015.1, from coordinate 49,911 downwards.
AAGGAATCTCATTTTCTTGTGCAAGTTGAGGCTTTCTTATCTGCATAAAATACATGTGTAAACTTTATGCAAGATTAGCGGTTGCATCAGAGCTGCACACAATAACTCAGTCAACATTTCATGATGAATTAGAACCATTATGTCTCTTAAAGTGTATGAAAAACATTGGCCATCATGTCATGAACATACAAATTTGTAATGAATGTTTCATCAAACACCTTCCATGTCTATTATTACTTGAAAATTTTTTTTTAATATGTAAATTCTATACTCTTCGACATTTCTTAAAATTTCTCTGTACCATGTAAAGTACTAGTTACTGTAGTAAGTACTAGTAAAGTACTTCCGTTTATTGCTTTCCACACATATCATATCACTTTGATGATATTGTATTGAAGAAAGATATGAAATAAATACTGTATATATTTGAGATTTGTTTCCACTTATTGTGGATGTAAAGCCTTCTGGTTCTACTATAAAAAGTACAATGCTATATATTCTTTTTGTGTTTTGCTGTTATATATACAACACTTTTTGTTAAAAATATATACTATTTTTGCATCGAATAAATGTGATTTAGTATTCAAAATACCAGTTTGTGAATTTTGCTGTACAGTAACATGCATGGTAAATGACAACAGTAGGGAAGGCCTTGTCTTGCCCTTTTCCATATCCTCCTTGAAAAGTACTTCTGAGTTTGTAAACTAATCAATAATTTGTTTGTTATATAAATGTAACACACAAAAAAAAAAGATTGAGTTGAAGTTTAGAAACACCCCATAATTCTTTTATCCCAAGATTTTACTCAAGGAAATTATGATTTACTAACAAACATCACATCGTTACCCCAAGCAAAACTCTCAGCAGTGCATTGTAAATGACACACAGTCTGAAACAAAACTCATATTGTGAATGTTCATGATGTACAGTATATTAACATGATTGACATGGGATGTTACTGCAATGATATAAATGTGTGTTATAAGTTAAGTGTATAACAATAGAACATTATAACAGTACTAAGAAATGTGACTGTAGGAATCAGTACAGGATGTGGTGAAATGTAAAAACTTCACTTCCCTCAATGAAGCCATAAAAACAGCTATTCTTTATTTGCCTAACGACAGCATAAATATTAGTCGCTGGTATTTCTTATTTAAGTTCAGATAGTTCAGAAAAGTTGAACTATATCGGTAGTACTTTATGGGGATTAAATGATGTTTCTATTTTGCTATGCATTTTGTCTAATATTATAAAATATACAAATTACCAGCATTAGAGAAAACTCTCATAGCAATATTGCATTTGTATATCAATTTGCATACTCAATTGCATAACTATTTTCATATCATTTGCATATTGTAAAAGCAGAATAAAATTCTTGTATAATTAGTATCAGTACTCATTGAAGCAGAATTTTCTGTTGATTTTTATATATTTTCCTTTGTGCTAAAATTTTGAACAAAAATTTGAAATGTTCCATTATAGTATCCCTTATCCAGTTTAATAAACAAAGATTGGTTCACAGACTCTCTGATAACATATTCATGTCATAGAGCTGTTCTGTTATAGTGCACTTTGACGTGAACATTTTGTGTTCTCTTAATTTACATGTTCCTCAATTTGATATAAAGCCTACTAATGGATTCTGCAGAAACTGCTGTTTTGCTTCTGCTGCCCTCATCTTTGGAATAAATAACCTGAATCCAACAAGCTCACTCACTCTCTTGCATCTTTCAAATCTATTATGAAAACTCATCTGGTTCTAGAAGTCAACAACTTCTAATTCACTTTTAACTTTTGTTAGCTTGTTATCTGTTTAATACTTGCTGCGCCCTTGCTCACTGTTGTTGCAATGCGCCATGAGCATCTTTAGGACAGATACCGGTGCATTAATATTTTCATTATTATGATTATTATGATTATTATGATTATTATTCATGTTACCCGGTGATTGAAAATATGTAGAACAATAATGGTTGAGACTGTATGCCAAATATGGCGATCTGTGAAAACGTATTTTGTCTGTCCGATAGCCAGCCGTCAATTTTTATGATTTAGTTCAATAGTTTGATATATATGCAGACAGTCCTCCCTCCCTACTCTATGTATTCATTTTGCTAAATTGTGGTTAATGTAATCACATTTTACGTAGGCAGGGATTCAGAGGGGGAGGGGGGGAGGGGTGGGAGAGTGCATGTGTGAGGGGTTATATCCCGTCTCAATAATTAGAAGTATATAATTATTAACACACCCTGGCTGCTTGCATGTAGACCTACTTATAGACCTAATTTGTAGCCTAAATATACCTCAGAATGCACCTTTAGTATGTTGTACCCCAGACCCCTTACAACATGTGAGAGTGACCCCTGGGCCATACCCTTACCTTTTTAAGTCCACCCCTAGCTGTTACAGGTCTATTACTGCAATGCTCTACTGTACAGCACAATGAACTGCAGCTAGTTCCCAAGTATAATAGCAATATACAGTGAGAGTTTGGTAAAGTGACTTTCTTTGTGTAGACCAGGGTTGTCCAACCTTTTGCAGAGGAGGGCCACATGGAATGATTATGATGAAGGAGGGGCCGCATGAACCCAACGCTTGATTTTAGATTTTTTGCGCGAAGACCAAGGCAACAAAATGTGAGCACTGCGCGCGGAGCGCACTGATTTATTTTCGTTCCTGATAAAACAAATGAATAAAGTCCAGCTGCCCCCCCTCCCTCCGCTGAGAGAGTGTCACACAAACTGACCTGTATGCAGTTTTTTGGACCCAGAAGGTTCGAATGATTGATTACATAGCTTCAAATTGTTATCAATAAATCTGCTCACTAAATTTCGCACCGTAGAGCATCTCTGGCGGGCCGGACGCAACCCTGCGGCGGGCCGGACTGGCCCGCGGGCCGTAGGTTGGACAACCCTGGTGTAGACCAATATGTTGGTTTCATAATTTGCTAGCAACATACATACATACTACATGTCTCTTGGAGTGTGCTGTGGGCTCTGTAACATACAGTATGTTTGCTAGTACTGGAGTTGCTACATATGTGGTTTCAGAGTCAATTCATCTCCAGTTATTATAATATATTTATTTTGTACCAGACATAAACCAGAAATCAAAGTTCAATGATGGTCATTTATTATTATATTCAAAGAAATGCTGCACTGATATTGTAAGCTATTGATATATCAGTTCACATCCTTTAGCTGCACAGGCATGATTAAATATAACCTGGCCTGCCTTATAATCCAATCTATCCCTGTTTTCTTATGATTTGCTGGTAGTGTCATATTGTATTTTTCTTTCAGTGATGTCTAGCTGTCTCCATAATCCATATTTTGTTGCTCTTTTCATACAAATTTTCAAGAATGAAACTTTGTTGTTATTGTGGTTACTTTGGCAGGCAAGTAACCTACGCAGTGTGTGTGTGTACGCGTGTGTGTGTGTGTATGTGTGTGTGTGTGATATATGTGACACCCTAGCTTGTAAGCATCATATCTCAACATGGGTAACCTCTGCAGTTCTCTGATTTGGCATGTTGCTTTCCCATAATTAGTACAAGAACCCTATTGTTTTGGCTGCAAGCCAAAGGTCATTTGGTGTCAGCAGAGGGCAAAATGTGAAAATCTTAAAAAATCTCCAGAACCTGAACAACAAAGGAGCTCATATACTGTATATAGGCATGGTAGGATAGCCTTATGTAGTGTATAGGTTTTGCTCAAATCGGTGAGGTCATCAGAGGTCAAACTCTAAAAACCTGTAGCTACAGAAGACCTTTCATGAGTATGTGCCACAAGTTGCATTGGAATGATTTTGTACGTAAAGTTAACTAGTATTCATGAATTCTGTAATTGGTGGCAAACATACCGTCTGATTAAATATATACAACTTAATGTAAATAAATTAAAAATCTGACATAAAATCAATGTAAGTCAATTTATTTGATTTGACAAAATTGCCAACCCCAGCATTGAACAATTGTGCGCAGCTGGCCTAACAAATATCGATAAAATGTAAATTGCACTGTAATGTACTGTATTTATGAATATTAATCATTCGCCGATGCTTATATCCATCTGCACTAAACTGTGCACATGTATTGCAGTTAAGTTTCATTGTTATTTCTGTTGTAATTTGTATACATATATCTAGAAATATTTATTTTATTTATTTATATATTTAATTTTAAGTTCTATTGAAACTTCTTCATATTAAAAACATGATTTTCTAGAAACAAGATCATAATTTTTGTTTTGTGGAAATTTCTGCGTTCGATGTCATTTGTTGAAATTAAAATCGCAACTGAGGTGAAAAGACTAATGTAAAAAGTACACTACTCATATACATTTGCCTCTTATATCATTTACCTGTCTTCATATTAAAGACTATATAGTCATCATAGTTTCTGCTGGAATGTGTGTAATTTAATCACCAACATACTTTGACTCATGAATTAACCATTAACTAATGTTGTCTTAGTTTACATTCAGCAATGGCTAGACATGGTTGGACGGTGACTATAATTTAAAATTAATCCTCACTCTTTCAGATTTGAGGGCAATACCTTTAACCCTTAAATTGAACTTAAGGATATGTAGAACTGTTAAAATAACAATTTAGATATCTTACAACCAGACAATATTTGACAACTTAGTTGCTTATGTCTCAACGCTGGGAGCTTCACTGTATGCAAATATGTCAGTTTTGTTGTATTGCGATCTCAGACTTCATATGTCACACACTTTCATCTTGAAATCAACTCAGTCTTCATATCATTTCTCTTGTCAACATGCCAAAGATTCATTGTGGCAGAGCTACCTCTATCATTAGAAAGTTTTTCATTTCTTCGAATGAAGCCAAAGCAAGTATTGAAACAGTTTATCAAATTGGAAGAAAATCTTCCATCTGCAAAGGTTGAAACTGTCAAAGAATATCAATTCCCTAAGGATGCCAGGAACCATCTTGTGTCATTCTATAACTTAGAGAAAAATAGACAGTCCTACTTTACATTTTACGCTAGGAACTAATCCTTTCTCACACATCATCTGTATTTACCTCCAGTCTCACTTACTAAATGAAGGTTCCTGTAAATAGATAAAAGTTTTAACCATACAGTTGGTAGCTTGACAAGTATAAAATACAAAACATTATATAATTCTTATCAACTAATTTGTTTGTTTTTTTCAGCCACGAAATATACTTCCATCAAATCAGAGACTTTTGTTTTATCCAGCACAAAGTAAGTTTTAAGTTTGGTATACATTAATTATTAAAAATAGTTTCTATTGCAAAGTACAAATCCACCAAACCTCTGAGCATTGAGTGTTATAAGAAACATTTGAACCTGTTCCTAGAGTACTCTTATGACATAAATTTAGCCATCTAGATTAATTCAGTTTTCAGTTTTCAACATCAAAGTATCAACGCTAACATATTTAATTAAACTCTTTTGTTTCATGAATCCTCACTTACATGTCTTCTCACGGTATATGCACTCTTGCTCTACCATATGCATACCATTCTCACGATATATAACGTGTGTTGTGACAACCAACCAAGTAAATGTGTAACATATTTTGGCTCAGCCATGTTTGTGTATTATTTTGGGAGGATGTTACTATAAACACTATATACAAAAGATTCTTCAATACCACAACTTTAAGTCCTTTCTTCTCAAATTTGTTAATGAGCAATGACATTCTTTATCCTTATGCATGTGTAAATTTGTTTATGATTTTCGCTGTTCATCCTATATTTTTGCTTCCGTTTTATTTTTCATAGTGGAAACGGTGTTAAGGGCGTGGTCACGCTGACAGGAGATGTCATTAGCAAAGCAGTGAGTACTCAGAAAAAATGGTTACAGGTTTTTGAATTTGGAAAAATGGTTTGAATTTTGCCTCCTTTCATTGGAAACATAAAGTAACACATTTTTATCTCAATACATTACATGTATAGAGATGTTGTAACAGTAAGTGGGAATCTCTCCTCTCTAAAAAAAGTTTCAGCGTCTTCATAAAAAGTTCGTTTTCTCTGGAATTTCAAGAGCAAGTGTATATTATATAGGTCAACAAAAGTTACTATTTTTTATTCTAGAATTTTATCTCAATCTATGACTTTTTCGCTGATTTATGGCCAAATTGGGCCA
>KN888015.1:30318-42251 GCA_000934455.1 Apostichopus parvimensis | reverse complement strand
ATTGATAATTGCAGAGACAGAGCAAAGATTTGAAATTAGGATTCGAAATTAAAACTTCCAGTATTGAGATACTGCGTCATTGATGCTCTTGTTTTGTTTACCATCAGGGCCCCTCCCCCACCCACAAAAATGATTGTCATTGTTACATAATATTTACATTCATTGGGTGAATAAAAGCTGGGAGGTTTGTGTTAGCAAAATATACAATTAATCAATCAATCAATTTACCTAAGATGATTTTGCAGATTAAATTTATTGCTCCCAATTCCTTTTCAACATAACTCATGATGTAAGATTGCTCTTTGATTCATTCTTACAAATGTTAGAAGTTTATGCCGGAACAACATAATTCCTAGTGCTATATTTGGTGGTTTAATATGCAGCACATGAAAGTTTGGGTGGAATCTAGTAGAATTACGTTACAGTAATTATATCCGCCCAGACAATATAGATAATAACAATACAGAGCTTTAGGAGACTACTCAGAATCTAAGTAATTCCACTTTTAGTTTTCACAATCATATCTGAGGACCCTCTTCACTCTTTGAGTAAATCTTACTTAAGCCCTATTATCTATTCTGTGAAGGCAGTGTCTCAATATTAATAATAATAAAGGGCTATGTGATAATTTGAAGTACACAATTAGGATCATGTTTGAGAAATCCAGAAAGAATATTATTGGGCAGTTTTATTAATATTAATCCTTAATTAAGGAAAAAGTTACTGTTAAGTTCAGTCAGATATATTTAAACGCAATACTTACTGAATACTCAAACCAATGAGATGATGATTATACTGTTCTCTCGTCTTTCAGGATATTTCAATGAGGTACTCAGTGAAGGGAAATAACCAGATCCTGAAAACATGTCTAAGAGAGGACTCCAGTGTACTTTGGAGAGTACAACAGGTACATAATCCAAGCCTTCCCCCTCCCATCCCCATCCCCCTCCCATCCCTACTCCTTCCCTACTACCTTTAACAAATAAACACACATGTGAAACACCATTTGTAGTTTAATTCTCAGTAATGTAGCCAGAGCCTCTCTGAAAATGTCTGGTCTTATGGCTTCCCCTGCCCCCCCCTCCCACTCTCTAAAACAAACAAAACTGGCAAGAACCACAATCACCATGAAGACTGCAAGAGAATAGATTGTACTCCAGGCTTCATTGTTCCTATGATTACCCCCTTCCCACATACTCTATGATTACCCCCCTCCCACATACCTTATCATTACCCCCTTCCCACCCCTATGATTACCCCCTTCCCACATACACACTGTAGCCCACATACACTGATTGGCAAACTCCATTTACTGTTGGTATATTCTGTTTCAAAGATATGAATGATTTTTTTGGTTAAACTCTGGTAATAAGTACATGCAGTAGATCTGATGATGTTTAATACTAGTGATGTTTCTGCTGCTATATCCCGATACACTTGTCAATGGCCTTAATTTGAATCCAACATATACACATACATACACACAGACACAACATATACACACTATTTGGGAGGTGTGTTGGTCTCCCCTTCCTGTATCTGAAATAATATTACTGGACTTTAGGACATAATTTCAAATCTAGAAAATGATAGTATCTTCAATAAATTTGGTCATGTTGGATTAGCAGTCTACCAAATTCTATTAGTTCCAATCTTCTGCGGTTTGGAACTTAACAGCTGTATTGTCTGGACCAGGCCTGCATTGATAATGCAGCCAAGTGGTGTACTGAATATTGATGCCAATTTTTGCAGACTTAACGTTTATGTATTTTATGCTGTGATGCGGTAAAACTGTGGTAGAAATTTGTTTGCTTTCAACAAAACATCCAAATAAGCCACAGTTTAAGTCCTAGACCTTTACATTCAATTGCAATGAGTTTCTGTCTGAACATTCACCAACCTGCTTCTGTCATACATGATTAGGCACAATCTTGATTTTGTAAACATTCACAGATTACATGCATTTTTTCTAAGAAAATCTATCTTTTCTTTGCTTTTGCAGATTCAAGATGCAGGGAACCACTTAAAAGCTGCCCTGAACATTATATCTAACACTGACTCTGACTGTGAATTTGAGACGGGAGAAGAAGTAGTCATGGTAATGAATAGGATAGCTTAAAGGGATTGCCTGCTTTAATTAAATCAATAGTTAGAAGTCAATTTTATCTTGAAGAGAAGACAAACAATTCAGTGATGACTGAAGGGAAACTCCCTTTTCCATAAACATTGTACCAGTTTAAGTTTTTAACCTTTAAGAAACTGTAAATTTTTTTCTTAAATTTGAGAATAAAATGTAATTATTTCTCTCTATTTTTGAAGATTATCCACATTCTTTAAAACTTTAGTTAATGATACAAACACCCCCCCCCCTTCCCTTGTGCACTCATTTTGATATTCTTAGCTATATTAGTTCATACATTTCTGTAGACTATGATTAAGTGATCAAATGTAAATAGTATGCATGTGAAAGTTTGCTAAAGGACAAAGAAGGAAGCCCAAAATAAAACATGTTTAACTAGGTATGTCAGGGATTTTGTTAAGAAATGTAGTAGGTGGGTCAAGTTGAAAAGTAGGCGGGACTGTCTGTACGCGGACATGGGGGAGGGGTCTAAGGGGAGGGGGTGCTGGAAAATTGCAATTTAAAAAGTCTCTAGATGCAAAATGGTGCAATATACAGCTGTTTGGTCAATGATATTGCCCCCTCCCAATCACCTCCTTCTTCTGTCCTATTTTTCTTTTTTTTTGACCTGGTTGTGGGTATTTATTCCTCTCGATTTTTTTTTTTTTTGGTTTTTTTTTTTTTTTTTACTGAGCGTCGCAAAGTAGCCGGGTCATGTACGTGCAGTAGGCGGGTCATTTGACCCGGGTCCCGGCTACTAACGAAAACCCTGTATGTAGATGACATTAATTGATAAGTCGGGATTCTGTGCTACGTTTGGGCTTGAATTGATTCATCACTATAATGTATTTTATCAAAAATGGGATATTACCAACTGTCAGATTTTGGAGTAATATTAATACAGGACTAGTGTGAACCCTTTAACGTTGATCTATCTAAACTACAGATATCCCTGCACACCAATATATAAACAAAGTTATCTACATCCATTCTGGATGGGTGCCACTTAATACATGATAAGACTTCACCTTTAGTTAAGACTTTAATTTAAATGAAAGTACCCCTACGCTGCAGGCATCGTTGTATACGATAAAGTCAAGTCCTTGCTCTTAAATTTCGTCCAAGAGAAATTGATGTTCATGTCGTTCTTTGATGAATCTTGTAAACAGTCTTTGGACCCAAAGACCGTAATGTTTTGAGAGTTTTTTTACCAGGAATTTCAGACTTTCTGTGTAATTTTCCGGTATTATTTTTCAAGCAAGAATTATTTGCAATTTTCGTTGGACTCTGTCAGATTTACAGATTTTACGAAGCTGCAGTGAGATTGATTTGTCTTTTGATCTTCAGTTTCTTGGTACCAGCAGAAAATGAAATGGGTTTAAAGGAATGTACTGGCATCAAAATAAATGTGATGAAAATACAGAGAAGACAACGAATGCTTCACAATGCTGGTTGAAAACTGTCATCCCTTTATCTTATTCCTTACTGTAGCCTATAGATATAGCTAACTAACTCTGCTCAATGAATTTCTGTTACCCCAAGATTGGATTCACATGGTCTGGAAAACGGGGAAAGTCCTTTTGTATGTTTTTGTATGTCCCCCTCACCAAACAGTAACAATTGGGATTAGCTATGTTATTAGACTTACTATCGGTAGCCTAACATTAGGTCGTCATAAGTGTGTAGGCTTCATAGTATATCCGTAAGACATATTTGGTAATACGTTCTTAAAATTGAGTTGAATTTCATGAGTTGAGTTGAATTTCATTGAGTTGAATTTCATGAGTTGAATTTCATTGAGTTGAAAGTCCTGTTGTATGTTTTAGTATGTCTCCCTCACCAAACAGTAACAAATGGGATTAGCTATGTTATTAGACTTGGTTTCGGTAGCCTAACATTAGGTCGTCATTAGTGTGTAGGCTTCATAGTGTATCCATAAGACATGTTTGGTAATACATTCTTAAAAAGAGTTTAATTTCATCTGTTTAAAAGGGTGGGAACCATGTGGATTGCTGGATCATCTCCAGGAAATATTCAGAGAAAAGTACACTATGCCAGACTGCTAGTTGTAAGAGCCCATCGAGATATTTTGATTAAAATCTAGATATGGTTATCTGAAGGTCACTTATAAGATTAAGTGCGAGATAAAGTTTTGTTACTCCAGGAAACTGAAAAGAATCCTTCAGCAGATGTTTGTAAAGAGAATGGCATCTTCCTCTTTGAATACCTGATTTGAAGACGGTATCGAAATGATAAAGAAATTAAGAATCTTTGCGGCTTATCGTCATGGCAATGTCATTGACCTTGATGTGGTCAGGTATATTTCCCAATTCTAAAACATCCATACCTTTGTAGTTAAAAATGCTTTATGGGCGTGACTTTCACCAATTGATGGCAAAGGTTTACTGACAATTTTTTGGCTTATTTCATCCTGAGTAAGCCATCATACTTCTTTGAAGTGTATCATTATGTGTACACAAATTGTAATAACAGATATTAATGGTAAAATGGATTTAGTTACAAAATATTTACACTGATAACTTGCATCAGGGATTTGCACAGCTGTGTTTCAAGTGCTTTCTGAAATCAGACTGTAGTTGTACATGGTAAACAAAGGATACTTTATATACAGTACATATTTAGCGTCATAGCTTCATGAAAATTTGTTGTCTAATATAAAATTGATGTAATTGCACTATGTCAGGTCTAGTACTATTAGCAATGGACATAATGCTACAGAGCAGAGTAGAGAATGTTGGTACCATGTTGCTAAAAACTGCTTGTTGTTTTACTAATGTAAACATATCTTACCTATCAAAAATATGATTAATTATTAATTTCTTATTTCAACATGATCAGAGCAGATGTTTAACATTTACAAATGAATTTGAATACAATAATCAGGGCAGGCATTATTCTTAGCAGTTAACTGACAAGCCTAGTTACCAATTATTCACATCTTGTATCATGAGACACCTTTGTAGAGAACACTGCAGGGTTACTTGATGAAATATAATCTATTTGGAAATTAAATATGAGAAATATGGTCATAAATTTTGATATCAATGCATTGTATAACATTTATTCTTTTTTTTTCTTCTTTGTTTGAATTAGCTGATGGACAGCATTATGTCTCACATCCAGAAAGGCCAGCAAAGACTCTTAAATCCTGCCAAACCAACGTTAGAAGATGTATTCTGTAATAAGTTCATTGTAAGTTACCCTTACAGCTCAGAAAAGCTACCATATTACACTATGTATTCTGTAATAAGTTTATTGTAAGTTACCCTTGAAGCTCAGAAAAGCTACCATATTACATGATGCATTCAGTAATAAGTTTATCCGTAATATAATCTTGAAGTTCCAAAAGAATAACACCTCTACAAGTTCTGTTTTGTAATATAAATTCATTGTTAGTTTTGAACTTGAATGAGACTAATACTATAGGCTGTCTTCTGGAGTGCATTTGTAATTTCTAGTCCCAAATCTGTGTATTAGCTGTGAACTTAGAATGGTGATCTCAAGTCCATGAGTCTGTGGTAATGTAGTATGCTGCTCATGTTTTACGAGTTTGTGGTAGAATAAGACAGAGATTTCAAGTTAATGTGTAAGACTGGCATTTAAGATGAGTCCACTGTTCAAATTTTCTAGTACATCAATTTAAGATTTATTTTGAACATTGTTAATATCTGGTCTGGATATACAAGAAGACCATGATGATGATATCCGTCATATTTTTTATGGTTGTGAAATTTCATATAAAATTAACTAAACAGAACCGTTACATGTTTTTTTATTTTTTTTATATTTGTTATTTTTGTAATTTTTAGGATGCAATATTTTTAGGCTGTAATATTTTTAAGCTGTAATAATTGTAAGTTATATTATTTTATGCGGTTTTTGTGAAGATGCTTTGAGATCATTCTTTGATGTAAAGCGCTATATGAGAATAAATTATTATTATTATTATTATGAAGGATGCATTCTTTTTTGTCTTGAGGATTAATAACTTATTGGATTCCCTCCAATATTATCTCAAAACCATGGTATTAGCTTTTTCTTCTCTTCTCCACTTTCCTCCAGAAAAGCCTTTATCCACCTCTACCCCAGGACATGCTCCTAGATTTTTACTTACAAGGGGCAAAATTGGTTCTTCAAGTTTATCATTTACACGCTTCTCCGGTGCCAAAGCTCCAAGTAAGTTCCTCTTCTTCTGCTTCCTTCTTGTTTGCTGCTTCTTTCATTCAAATGTGATCCAGACCGATTAAGTGTACTTACCCATTACCAGTTCCTAAGAAATGACCCGGTGAAAACTCAGGTGTCACATGATCATTCTTACCTGGTTGAATTCTTGCTTGACAGTTGTATGGTTATGTCAACACACTCTGTACAGACAGGCTGGTTGGTTACTATAGCAACTGTATTAATGTACAAGTACTGCATTAACTCCATGCAATGAATTCTGCTCAATTCCAGCTCAAAATAGGTTTTAAGTTGTTAAGAACTTGTTTGCAATTTGCTAGGTAGATTTCCATGTTCATTGTTTACACATATGTGCGTGAATATCGGCATTTACCTTCAGAGATCTGTTTTTTGTGAACACGTCTCCAATTCTTGCACAAAAGAAAAGTTACCCGAGCAGTAAATAACATTTCGGGTTGGTATTGGTCGCCTGATTTGAAAATGTTCTCGCTACTTGAGTTATGTAATATTTATGTCCATAATGTAACTATTTGATTTTGATGAGCATCAAGATAAGATTGTGTTAATTTTGATATTGTGTTTTTTTTTCTCATGAAACAGAAACCTAGTATTATCACAGCAGGACCTCGAAATAGGAACATAATGTAAGTATATTTTAATAGAATCATTAACAGGTATTATATGTTAACTGAAATGATACCTTGGGCAAATCATTAAATATGCCACATCAGTAACACTTTCATTTGTATTTCATTATTGGGTTTAAAAATAGACATGACCTTTGGACATCCAAGGTTAGGAACAAGGTCAAAGATGATTGTGGAAGCTTCCAAGGAGCAACACATATGACAAGGGAAAAGTACTGCACTTTTGTGATCTCAGATTTATAGTTCTTAGTACAGAACTAAATCTTACAGTTGATTTTGTTTTTTGGCATATCCACCCCCCCCCCCCCTTCTCTGGGGAATGGTGAAAATAAATCTGCTGATGTTGGAAACAGTGGCAATGTGAAGGAATATTGAAATAACGTTCTTGTTAGTTTGACGAGAAAATCAATCGTATTCCAGATACTGTGTGGCAAGGAGCAAGTCAGTTTGTTAGAGAGGATCTTATGTAGTTCAGATCTGTCGGTCAGGGTTGTAAATAATATAACCGACATGAGCTGTTGGATCTTTTTGTCTTCACAGAGAGATTGGATCTTCGAAGTATGAAGTCGCAACAACAGCAACAGTTGAGTCTCACATTCCGTGGGTCAGAGAGGTCATCACTTGCTTGACCTTTGCCCTTCAGCTCTGCCAATCACTTAAAGACAAAGTAGGTGTAATAATGTATAAATAGAATTTAACATCGTCCTCAAGACCCTGCACTCTCATCTATTTTTGTAAGATGCTCTGTTTGGTTTAAGTTTATCAAGACATTTGTCTTACTGCAGTGCTGCCCTCATCCTTCTATAATTCAAACCTTCCTGGCTTCAGATTTGACTTTTTAACTGCTACAGAGAATTGTTAAACCTACTTGTTACTATGGTTTAGGATTGTGACTCCGTTATTCCTTCTCTGTATAAGATTGGGACAAGGGTCCTATTGTGAGGTGGTCATGCTTTTATCTGGGGACATGGTGATGGTGATGTTGCTCCCCCACCCCCCTCCATGTTGACATAACGTTTAGAGGGAGGGGTGGCATTTTGAGGATCACCAAGTGTTTTGTTGGTTCTATGTTTCTAGGATACACCCAAATTTGAAACACCAGGCAGAAGTGTTTTGTTTTGTTTGAGATAAAACTCCAAATGCCAAAAGAAACGTAGGTAACTGGAAGTCTCATTCTTCATCATTAGTGCTTTCCATGTGAATGTCAGGCCATGAAACTATTCAGTAATCTGGGTTGCTCAATATGTGAGCTGTGAATGAACTTAATTTTGTGGTATTATGAACACCGACTGGTTAGCCTAGTGGTTAGAGCATCCGCCGGAAGGTTCCGGGTTCGACACCGGGCCGAGTCATACCAAAGACTTTAAATATTGGACCTACTGCCATCTTGCTTGGTGCTCAGCATATAAGTATGGAGTGGGGGAATATGTGTGTCTGATCGGTAAATACGATGTAGCGCCCTTTGTGGCAGCTCATCGTGTATAGTCCACAGTGACTTGAGAACGGTTATGGAATGATAATAGGCGGTTGGTTATAGGCACTGCGCCATGAGCGTCTTCGGGCGAATACCGGCGCAATACTAAGTGTACACTATTCTATTAACCAATCACAGCTCTGTCTACAAACAGGAACCTAAAGAGATGAAAAATAGTCAGAGCCTCTTTCAAATTGAATTGTTAAGAAATTCCCAGGGCAGTAGGATTATATAATATCCAGGGACATTTCCAGGACACTTTGAATCGGTAGACAGTCCCCGGATTTCATACAACTTCCCGAGGAGTCTGTCTTTCTCAAACACCAAGCTAGGCGAAGGCACCCCCTTCATCATATCTGCAGCTCAGCTTTGGTGAACAGGGATGTTTCAGAATCATTTGAAAGAACAGGATCAAACCTTAGTTATCAATTTGCAAACCAGAAATACCAAATCCACGGAAGACCTGCGCATATCAACAACACCGCAACAGGTATGAAAATGTCAAGAGAAATTCTATTCCTGGTCAGGATTTGAAACATACAATATACTTATGCAAACAAAAAATAATAAAAGAGAGAGTTGAAGGGCATTGACTTCTGTTTAACACATCTTTATTTTTATTCCTATAGATTCAAGTATTTTCCACTTACTGGAAGAACAGGTTACCTCCAGCAAGATAACTACGAAGAAGAACAGAGCATTGCCAGATAGATAATTTTATCCATGAGAAAGCTAGCAGATATTCCTATTTATGTAAATTTTTATGGTTCCTTAGATTGCCAGATAGAACTACCCTGCCATTCAATCAGGTTATTTTGCCATTTATGTTTTTAAAATTAGTCATTTTGTAATTTTCTTTAATGTTTTTCATTTTCTAACTGTACATGAATACCAATTTTGTCTAAACCATGAGCGTTGCCATGGTGATGATTATAGGCTAAGCTATGATGAGATGTTTACTTTTGTCTTTCAAAGTTTAAGAGACAGCAAATTTAAAAGCAGTTGGTTGTGTTTCCATGGTGATATCTCATGGCAAGCAGATAGACTGAAACACACACAGTTGTTCATTTGTTGCATAAAAATGGATGTTTAAAACTCTGAGAATGTCTGTTATTTTTCAGAACAGATGTCAAAATTTAATCCTAGGCTTGCAGCAGTGTCATTATAGATGTTTCTAGCCTAGCCTTCATTGCATGAATGCAGAAGTTGTGATTGTCACTAACTGAAGGCTGTGAAGCAGATTGCCACCATTTTTGGATGAGAAGACAAGGTTTTCAGCATTTGTATGAAAATAGGCACTAACTTGATTGAATTCAAAGTGGTGACACTTTGAAATAAATTAAAAAAAAAAAAAACTTGCTGGTGTAGAAGTTAACACTAGTTGTTTGACATCTGCTATTAACCTGTCTAATCATCAAACAGCAGAATGAGGAGGTACTTAAAAACACAGAAACAGCAGCAGGAGATGTAATTGAAATAAAATGGAAATGAAACAGATTTATTGCCATTAATCTATCATGGTACTCTTGGGAAAGCAGTTTGTTAAGGATGGTTTAACTTGATGGGAAAGTTTCCAAGCTTGGTGAGACTGATATTAATAGAAAAGTAACTTTGCTTTAACCAGGTCGGTGACATGCTGGTGACTTTGCAAACATCGTCTTTCTGACAGAGATATGGAAACCATGCTATGAACAGTACCAAGTTGACAAGGAAATGTATAAACTTGCTAACTGTTGAAATCGTGGTTGTTTTAGAAAGTATAACAAATTTGGCTGTTTAATTAATTTAGTAGTGACTTAAGAAGTTTTCTCAATCTTTTGTCAGGAAAGACACACTAGATCAAACGCCAAGCAAAAGCTTCTAACCTTGGGTGGTGTTTCCTGATTGTCTTTAAAGTCATTTCAGTTTTTCTGGTAGATCAAGGTTTTCAAAATTCATAATAGATTATAAATATTTACAATTTATATCATTATGTTTAGCCAATGCTGCATCAATTTGCCAAGCCTAATTTGCATACACAATTCTGGGCTAAAGTTGTAATGTCTACAGATGATGATCATGCTGAAATTGCTCTACTATTTATTATATTCGGTTATGATTCCAGTGATACTTTTCCCACCTTGTGCATTCCAATTTAAAATAATGTTTAATTTTAGTTTCTTTCTATTATTTTGTAAGGAACAACCAGATTTAATTATGGTGGTGCACTGAGGCTCATCTATGGCACCTTGAAGCTACCATACCACCTCATTTTGTTGGAATGATAGAAAATGTACACTTCTTTGCAGGGTTTTTTTTCTTTCTTTCTTTCATTTTTTGACAACATAGAAATAACCATGGTGACTAATTGATTGTCTTATTTCTTCTTATATCTTAATATGGACAAGTGATAATACAGTAAAAGTAAACTTAACTTAGAGAATCAAGTCATAAGGGACCTTCAGAATCTTGTTTTATCTGTTTGTAAGTTTGAAGGGAATATAAAATCACTTAATTAACCCTTGGTGGTTGACAGGGAAGACTCCAGTGAGGGGCCATATTCAGGGGAGGGGATGGGGGTGGTTGGGCAACAGGCGTTATTTTTAATGTATTGGTGCCAAATATTAGCTACACACTTTTGCAAACTAAGTATACAAATGAAAAAGGGGGGAAAATGTGAATAAGTTGAGCACCCTTTTACTGGCATGCTTATAACTATTACCGATATTTTCTGTTGAACCGCTATATCGGTGGAAATTTGGGTATTTATAGATACATGTGTAGCCTGGGCCTCCTGTTCTAAGTTACCTGGATCTGCAAACATTTGGGTATTTATCGATACATGTCTAGCCTGGGCCTCCTCTTCTAAGTTACCTGGATCTGCAAACATTGGGGTATTTATCGATACATGTGTAGCCTGCGCCTCCTCTTCTAAGTTACCTGGATCTGCAAACATTGGGGTATTTATCGATACATGTGTAGCCTGGGCCTTCTGTTCTAAGTTACCTGGATCTGCAAACATTGGGGTATTTATCGATACATGTCTAGCCTGGGCCTCTTCTTCTAAGTTACCTGGATCTGCAAACATTGGGGTATTTATCAATACATGTCTAGCCTGGGCCACCTCTTCTAAGTTACCTGGATCTGCAAACATTGGGGTATTTATCGATACATGTCTAGCCTGGGCGTCCTCTTCTAAGTTACCTGGATCTGCAAACATAGGGGTATTTATCGATACATGTCTAGCCTGGGCCTCTTCTTCTAAGTTACCTGGATCTGCAAACATTGGGGTATTTATCGATACATGTGTAGCCTGGGCCTCCTGTTCTAAGTTACCTGGATCTGCAAACATTGGGGTATTTATCGATACATTTGTAGCCTGGGCCTCCTTTCTAAGTTACCTGGATCTGCAAACATTGGGGTATTTATCGATACATGTGTAGCCTGGGCCTCCTGTTCTAAGTTACTTGCATCTGCAAACGTTGGGGTATTTATCGATACATGTGTAGCC
>KN888015.1:7922-22926 GCA_000934455.1 Apostichopus parvimensis | reverse complement strand
GATTAATTACTGCCCATATCCCTCCCTCGGTTTTCTTAGCCCCCCCTTCCTCCTCCCCACCATTCCACTTTCGAACATTCACATCAAGTGTACATAATGTTCTAGTAGAAACTGCATCAAATATGTTGTTCTCCGTATAGTCAGTTTGTTGGGCATTGATAAATGCTTACTGAACGTTTCAAACTAAGTTGCAAAGAAAGACTATAGCGATGTATCGATGTTGATTACCCCCTCTATCCTACCCTTCAACACCCTATTCCCCACCCCTTCTCACCCTCTATAATGAATTGACCGATAGCTGGGTATGAAGACTAATCTTGCTTTACTTCTCAATATATATGGTGTATTGGTCCCTAGCATGAGTAGAGAGTTGATACATTAACGTCCATTCCAGCAGGTCTAGGAACGTATGGCTAATCCTTGGTAAATGAAATAGAACTAGAATAACTTGAAGACTCCGTTTACTAATGTTAGGTCCAAATAATATATGAAGAGGCACAGTGGCGATAGGGCCAATAATTACTCGTAAAGAATGACACTAATAGTAAATAGTAAATGATAGATATATGTTATGCGTGATGAACGACGTTATAAACACATCTTAACTCCTTGACCTCATTCCTTCTTCGTCTTTCTTTGTTAGTAGATATCTTTAATTAGGAACGAGATTAATCTGGTTGCTATATTATTTGTGGTTTCTTTAGCTGATTCTGGTATATCTGCTTGGCTAATTCGCTTTAAATTGTGTTATCCCTCCCAACCACTATTTTTGGAATGTAATTATATGTGTAACCGTAAACATTTTTATTAGTGATTTACATCTGAAGTTGTGGAACACACGGTATAACAGATGGGTGTGCACGTGAATAGTTCTACTGGTTTTAGTCACGTTGCAAAGCAACGAGAGCTATATAGTGGTAAAAGGTTGCCGAAGGAAGCGAAGTTCGTTAACTAGCCCGCTCTCCCCTCTCCTCATTCCTTCTCGTGAAAAGTCAAATGAAAATAATATTGATATACTAAATAGTGATATAATGACGTGATGTATCAATTATTGTTCTTATCATATGACAACTTCCACCCTATACCAGGTACCTCATACATCAATTTTAAATCCCACTCACCACCCCCCCCCCCATTCCAACCCCTCTCTCTCAGGCCCAGTTGTCTTGAGCTTGATCTGTATTTTTTCTTCAAAAGTTGATGGGAAGACAAATGTATATGACCCCTCCCTGGATCTGACAGTATACGTGGTACATATATAGAAGCAACGACACCGTAGTATCAGCTGTCCAAGCTATGACAAGAGCATAAAGCTGACATTAATGATAGAGGTCATGCAGTCAATCCTCATTAGACGGTAAAGTACTGAGTGAGATTATCTTTCAACTGGAAATAGTCCATTGTTATCTCGATTTTCACCGTGCAAAATAAAACTAACCGAACTCTTCAATCTTCTTCTGTTTCTGAACGCGCTTCCGCCCCCAACACAACATTAATGAAACAAGTATATTGGTTCGTGTTGCATACATTATGTAGGCCTACACAGGGGCGTCGGAGCCGGTACCAATATTCACGGCGCAAAAAAAGAAAAAAGAAAGAAAGTAGGACTAAGAAAAAAATGGCAAAAAATAAAGAACCAAAATGAAACATACTTCAAAAATGTGTTTCAGAAGATTAATCGGGTACAAAAACAGACAAGGGAGAACGCACAGAAGTCTTGTTTAATTCAAGCTCGGGAAGTGCCATTTCCTGCAATCTGGGAGGCATTTTTTTCAAAATTTTCTCCATTACGCTACGCGCCAACCATGCATGTGCGTAGCGTAGTTTGATACCAAACGTCCCCCCGATATTTCTGATCTGCCGTACCAATCCCAAATAGCTTCCGACGCCCCTGCTACAATGGAACCGCCATAAACATGGTATTCCACACAAACAGCCCACCTTCACAATCAACAATAGATCAAAATGATTGGCTATGTTAGTCTTAAGGCTATCAGCCTCCCTGATCTTTCGTCCTTCCCATTGTGCTTCGTACATGATCTGTTTGTAATTAGTTTCAATATTCTATCAGGTTGTTACAGTTTACAATCTCTTTAGTCTTTAAATTATCTCAAGTTAAATCCCGCCGTACCGTTCGTGCTAGTTATACAAGTACAACCTCACATTTCCTCCTAGTCTTACTTATATAGTCATCAATGTACGTATATGTGGGAAAGACACTGGTTTGACGGAAAATGTTTTAACTATACAGATGGAGAAACACGTGAATACGCCATGATTGCTTCAAAATCACATGTCAACCAGCAGGGAGTCACCAGAGCAATTAGCAAAGTACCAAAGAGTTTCAGCTTGAGAAATAATCAGAACTGGAGTACAGAGATTAGTACATGACCCCTCCCTCCTGCCCCAATTAGCGACCGACTCCCCCCCCCCCATACACCAACCTTTCCCCTCCCAGTATAATGGTATATACCCAAATGTGCATGACATCCTCCCCGTCATCTTGGATATATCACTGCGTGGTTTTTCTTTTCCACCGACCTTTCCCCTCCCGTTATATTTTGTTTGTTTATTTCCTTAGGCCCAGCTGCTTCCATCTGAGTCACTTTTTGCTTGTGTTTTGTCAAGTTGTTTCATTCTTCTGTACAGATGCATTGTTATTATGTACGTCCAAAATAAGAAATCATGATATGTCACAACAAACAATACGGCTGAAACTTACTTGAATATAAGCCAAATTGTTTCTTTGGATCACCCAGTCCTCTTTTATTCTCTCCAATTATAGCTTGACAAACAACTATAGTAACGATCTAATTGGATTTAGGCCAAGATTGTGTTTTATTCTCACAAAGGCTCTCAGTTCCTTTAGAAACCCTTTCACTATAAATCGACAAAAATAAATCAATTGCATTGCAACAATACTTTGAATTCCGAAATTCTTCTCTCTCTTTGTTACGAATTGAGTTTTTTAGCTGGGTCGATTCGCAATATCGATGACATAGGTCCCTAGCAACGGGATACCCTACTGTGTTTATTTGAGTATACACATGCGTAGCCTAAGCTGTCCAATTAGTGGGTAGCATACTAAAGTAAGTTGTTGCTTACTAAGACAAACTGTAAAGTTGATTCAAGGAGGACTTATCACACCATTTGATCCCCGTTAACCAAACACTAGTTCACTATTTAATCGCTTTACGGGATAATACGAGAAAAAAAGTGGAATTTGGACTTTCGGAAATGTCCTTATTGTAAGAAAAGACACATATAAAGTTCACAAAATATATTCCATGGTTGTCAACAAACAGGAAAATCATCGTTAAATTATACAAGTTTACATTGTGTCGCCGTGACTTGTTATATTCATTTTGGATGACGGTTTTCACGTTTCAGTGAACTGCTTTTTGTTGTATCGCAGTAACGGCTTGGATATCGCAGAGGTAAGACATCACACAGTATATTATATAGGCATAGCTATGTGATATTTTATGCAAGTTTTGTCATCACTATATCTGAAAATAAAGAGCAAATAAGAATGTCAGATTTAACCTTGGTAGCGCAATAGGACAGTTCTTATCATAATTATGATATATATGAATAGTTACCATAGCAACTTTTACTCCATATTGTGTGGTCAATGTACTAATTCAGATAAATATAGGTACTGCGGGGTAGATTGAAACAACCACATGCAGTGAGGTCGTGATTCTGGCTTATAGTTAAACATACCAAAAATAATCGCGCCCACCGAAGAAAAAAACATTGTCACATAAAATCTCCGCATCTCAAGGGGTGAACGAAATATGTTTTTCTATAAATTTGAAAGCATTTGGAAATTGCGAGGAGTTGGAATTCAGTTTTGTCTTAAGGGCTAAAGTTGTTTAGCTTTTGAGCTTTTAGGTTGTTGTGTAGGCCTACTTTGTTAATCGTCATACATCTATAGCATTTCAACCAGACAATGCCCTTCATATCAACACTATATATTATACGGCGAATCTCTTTGAAAGAATTCCCAACTTTGATCCACTGTTTATCATATTGTCTGAATTTTGTAAACTGGTCGAAAATAGTTAGTTATCAGAATTTTACTGCATGCATGCGTACAGGATGAATTTAATTCTGCTTTAGGGAACTATACAGATTGGCATTCTTTAGAGAAATAGTACGTTGGATTTAAGATAGCAGACCAACCGGCGCTTCAAAGTGGATTTACTGATGGGATTTTAATGCGGTCTATTTTTACGGCTTGTTTGCTACAAGTATTTGTTAATTGTTAAGAAGGATTTCCAACAATAGTTGAAAATCTCTGTGTTTATGCTGTTAATCTTATGTACCAACACTTATCATTTAACAGATTGTTGAGAGGTTAACTCTGTGTTTAATCTACGACCACCGCCAAGGAGGCCTTAAAGAGCCATCGACCAATCAGTGTTCGAGTTTGCCGTAGTCTGCCTGAATTTACAACGTATGTTATGAAACTCTGCAAATCAACATGAAAATTCTTTCTCGTGGAACAGTTTGAGACTTTTCTTGAAGGATATTACTTTCTGCCTAAATACAAGGTACATTGAAATGTAACATAAGTTTCCGCACGCAAACGTTTTTATAAGGATGCAATTAAACTTCATAATTTAGCAAAGACTATTACTTGAGTTAAGTTATCTCAAGAAAGCAAGATGCGCATTGCTGTGTCTCATAACAAGACACGTGAGAACTTCGAGGTAGAGTCTTCAGATTCCATCGGATCCGTGAAGGAGAGAGTTTTGGACGCGTTCCAAATTGATACTAGGAATGGAGGAGGGGACCGAAAGTACGTGGTCCTATCTTACCAAGGAGCTGATCTAGATGATGAATGGATCCTCGGGGACATTGGTATTCAAGCAGGGATAACACTTAGATGTGGATTCCGTGAGGAAGTTACGCCTAAGTTATACGCTTACTGCGCTTACAACGACGAAACTGTGGAGATATTAGAGGAAATTGACTTGAGCAAGCATACTGTTGCCAATTTACGCACAATGATTACCAGGCGAACTGGATTACCCGTCACAACATTTCGTGTGATTACGAAAGACAAAA
Organism: Apostichopus parvimensis; assembly: GCA_000934455.1. NCBI lineage: Eukaryota > Metazoa > Echinodermata > Holothuroidea > Aspidochirotida > Stichopodidae > Apostichopus > Apostichopus parvimensis. Next base: position 17,850 of record KN888015.1, on the reverse strand, counting down.
GGGAAATGTTTGACGATAACCTTCTTGACAAATATGGTATCGAATTGCAAGATACTGTCCGCGTGGAAACGTGGGACGGTTGGAATGAATTTTTAAAGGCCGCCATGATTGGTCAAACGGCTCAGGTTATGTACCATATGAGTCAAGAGGATAGCATTAACAAATTTCAAACGAGAGTTGCTCTTTTCATAGCGGCCCATCACGGTCACATGGACTTGGCTAGTTCTATATTAAGGTTAGGGGTGAGATCAGACGAAGCAGTGGGTGACCATCCCATTAGAGAATGGTGTCAAAGTTCACACGTTGATGCTTACAGGACTCCTGTACACGAAGGAGCTGAACACGGCCAGCTTAGCATTTTGAGAATATTCGTATTCAATAATATTTGTTGTGTCACGTGTAAGGACGGTAACGGTTTAACCGGTCTCAATGTCGCATTAAGAAAACAGCAAAGGGAAGTGGCGCTCTATCTCTTGACCAAACAGTGGTCAAACGTCCAATTTAGCGCCCTCAGTTTGCCATTGACTATTTACTCACAAATCCGTAAGTGGTGCGATAAGGCGAAAGAAAAAGTCTTGTTGATTTATGGACCCTCAAGATCGACTATAAAAGAGAAAAAAGTGACCCGCAAAAATGGGGCAAGAGCTGGCCAAAATGTTCACGTGGACGGTTATACCGATAGCATGATGAACTCTAACCCTAAATCGCGGTTAACTGATCACCGCGGTCGGAGTTTTAGCTCCCCTGACTTTAGGTTGCCGCGAATAACTGGCGCTAGAACACCTGCACTTGTTATTAAATATCGAGACCGCTATTACGCTCAGTTTGAAGACGAAGACGAGCAGTGCTCAGAATTGGAAGTTGGTATTCCTGAAATTAGACCACGTAGTAGAAGTCTTTTCCAAAGTAGTGCCTTACCGCAAATATCGACTCGTCGGACAACGTTAGCGGTGTCCAATCAAAATATCGCCAACCGCGATATGAACAATTTATTTTCCGATTGCGGTGAATCGGTTTCTAATATCAAAACTCATAGAACTTCCTACATTCAAACTGCTGGAACAGGACGGAATATGTTTCGCGATAGCGATGTCCAATATATCGGAAAGAAAACCGCGATGCCAATCACTAAATCGGCAGAATCTGTCATGAAAGCTGAAAAAGACCGATTTCGAAGGAACCGAGTTGCTAGCATGGAGAGCGCGATATCTTTACCAGCCAGCAGTATCGATAGTTCTCCAAGCAGACCGTTTTTCTATGCCAATACAGTAGCTGACAATGTTCCACGTAGAACGATACATGCATATGAGAAACTCAGCGGCCAAACCACGTGGGAAAGAGCTATAGACTCCTTAACAGTCGCTTCTGCTTTTAAAGACAAACCCTGGTTACATCAAGTCCAATTAGCAATGGACTTTAGTAAAAACAATGTCAGGAAAATGACCACTAAAACTGGCCGTAAACAATTAAATAAAAGAAAGTCAAAAGCATTATCGGTAGAGTCCTAACAATTGCGACGTTCGTTAGTGTTCGTGTCACGAGAAATTATTTAATAATTATAATTATAGATGCTTGATAACGTTTCTGTGTATTATCAAACATGTATTATGGTGATGTCTAGGCCACGAATATCTCTTCGTCTGTAATAAGCAACTCCATAATCCATGCGTGACGTATAATAATTATAGAAGACTCATTTTCTTGGGCTAACCAGCATGTCGCCAAAGTTAGATGTGACTTTATGCTAAAAGGGATATAAAACCACTTTGTGAAAGGTAGTTGCGACACAAAGTAGGTTTGCTACAATAGCAAGAACTAAAATAACAGAGATTATAATTATTCACTTTAATGAAGTAATATTAAGACGGTAAAATATTGAACAAAGTAAAATGAAGGTATTAGAAGAACAAAAATAATTAAAAGATGTTTATAAAAACACAAAAAAGAAGTTGCATATAATTACAAGTTGCCTTTAGTTACAAGTTGCCTATAGTTACAAGTTGCCTTTAGTTACAACTTGCCTAGTGACAAAGAATATGAAAATATGGTGAGAGGGGTGCATGAGGTCGAAGTCAGTGTGGTTCAAATGATTTCCAATGTGTAGGGGGGGGGGGCATCTCAAATTTCCCCGACTGATTGATTTAGGGGCATGAACCTGTATGCACGGGCTAAAGGCGGATCCGAATTTCGGCGAAGTTTTAAAATACCCCCCCCCCCCCCGAAAGTTCAAGCGTCAAATTGTGCATGCTGTATATTTAGACTATAACTTAGGTCTATAAATAAATATAAACGCAAGGTTGTGCTAGTAAATACTTTTGATTTAAAAATCCCCCAACTGAACGATTCCCCCCATGCACTGGTCTGAATCATTGAATAGTCATGTGGTCTTAATATTCGTCAGTATTTCTCCCGATATGTTAGCATGCTACAAGTTTACACGTTGATCAAATGTTTTTAATTCATTCACAGATATTGATAAGATGATTGTGAGATATATTGAAGTATATGAAGTATATGAAGTAGTGCTTTGATATAGTGACTGTATGGTTGTATAGCTTGTTGAAATCTGTGAATCAATGATCGTTACGTAACATTCTAGCGTAGTTGGGGGCAATGTTGATTACCTTCAATTAACGTCATATTTAATGCTCGTAATCAAAGTGTAGACACATTCATTTATAATTAACATATTAAGAGGTGATGATTAGATAGTTAATGTGCAAGATATTATTAACGTATTGATTGATATTTTATTGCCTATATACTGACCTTTAATTGATTTATTCAATTTAGGCTTTTGATATTTCAATTTAAAAGAGAGATATTTGAGTTGTATAGCCAAGTTATGCTACCTCTTATACTTTATTAATTAATTAATATATCTTGTATAGTTTTAGATTATATTTGTTATCTTGCCAATGATATTGTCATGTTTAGATCTGGATCAATTACGAAGGTTTTTTACAGCTTTTAGATCAAAATCCGGTAAAGATGAAGTTAGATTCTAAATCAATACATATAGACGATGAATATAGTAAATATTACTCTGACGTTATATCCATAGTATTTCAGACATAAACAAACTATGAGATGTTAATTTGAATACAAAAGATAGCTCGTGATTAATTGTTTTCTGTTTTTTTACACTCTATTGACTGTGTATTTTGAAGTCAAACTAACTGAGACATGCCAAGATTTCTTATCGCTACATTTTATAAAACGGGATATTATATAATGGGATATTATATAATGGGATGGGGTGGGGTAGGGTAGGGGTAATATTGGCAGGGAAAACCTGTTAGACAAAAAGTGAACCCTAGGCATCACTAGAGGAGGTGTTTATCCACAGGAGTTTATACATAATTTTCAACTTGATAGATCCCCCTCAGCTACGCTTAAGTGGTCCTTCAAACCCCTGTGATCCTTCAAACTCTGAACTATAATCTCATCGTCAAACTCCTGCGGTCCTTCAAACTCTGAACTATTTTTCTGATTTTACTAGCGAGCTCTTATAGTTAATCCTTAGAATATATACCCTGTGGCGGCTTTTGAGTTACATGCATGCATACCATATCCTATAGAGTTATCTATGCTCTGTGTACATGATTGCAATGGATATAGAATAGTTCGGAGGTTTATGCATTGGACAATATCGACCGCTACCCAGTGGAGTTCTTCTGGTGACAAACACATTAGCCTATAACTGAACACACGTAGAAGTGAACTGTTTGCATCGCGACATTATTCCGCCTGGTCACTGTAGAAATTACGGGTAATTATCAAATAGAGGGCGAACTTTACATTTAACACCTCTTGGGTTTGTACTGCATTGACTAAAATTCAAATTTTGTGTCATGCGCCAACAAATGTTTGTTTTGAACATGATTACCAAAAAACAACTTTATTTTCATTTTAGTAGTCAAAAATGGAAATAAGTGCACCGTATTTATGGTTTGGTAATTTATTACATGGCCTAAGTGTCGTAAATAGTTGTATTCACAGGAATCGATTAGCTGGATTGGAATCAATTAGGTAGACAAAGAGTGTCAGTAGGGGCGTCCTTGGGGTGGATGGGGTGGGGGAGGTTTATACCCTGCAGGGTGGCCAATTGTCTATGAATATTACCTATACTAAAGTCAGTGAGTGTATGTACTTGTTAAAGACCAATGCACATCCAACTTGCTAGGTCTATGCCTGTGTTGTAGTGTCTCCGTTACTTATTACGTCATAGGATCAAAGGTCAGAGTTCATAGTAAAGTATCTTATCGTTAAACCTCAAGAGGTCAATGAGTTCAAAATCGGCAATTGCATACCTGGGAATGGGCCGTATCGTTCCTCAGTGAGTGAGGTCAAAGGTCATACAGCAGTAACATTTGGACGTGAGCTGCAACTCAAACGACTGCTAACTTGCCTTATCATGGTTTAAATTAATGAGATCAAATAACAAATAACAAGTACACATTCTGTATCTACGTTAAACTACGAACAAATAATTTACAAGACTGACGATGATTAAACACGTTTTGGTTTTTGTTCAGAAAAGAAAAGTGCATGGTTTATTCCACCAAATATGTTGACAAAACATTGAAGTGAAGAAGAAGAAGAAGTATGTATTTTTATTTTAGATCCTCCTGCAAGCAGAAACTCGCGAAGAAGCCTCATTGGCTTATCAAAGCCGCAAGCTGACCGAAGTCAGTCTCTTACATTCATATTTAACGTCCATGATTATGAATTGTTAATTATCAACAACTCTGTAACTGGACGACATACATTAATCTTGGAGTGACTCGAGAAGTTGGAAAGCTGCAAATATGCCTTCTTAAGTTTCTGTCCAAACTCTTCCAATCTCAAACAATCCACCATAAAATGGATGAATAGGAGAATCCGAAATAATAGAATAATTATTAATAGAATTATTCTACGTAACTTTGACGCATTTTCGCATGGTACAGGCCTATCGAATGCATAGCCTACCATATCGTATATACTACCATACACTGTAATACAACGATACACTGTAAAACTACCATACACCGTATAATCCATACACCGTGATATAAAACACAACACCGTGTAATATCGCCATACATGATGACACTATACCATAAACTGTAATACTAAAATACACTGTAACACTACAATACACGGTAATACTATAGATGTACCGTGCATACCACAATACACTGTAATACTGTAATACTACAACACACGGTAATACCTATAAACACCACGTAATACTTCATACCGTGATACCACCATACACAATAATACTACAGTCTGGCAGACGCGTAACCAGCTTTCGTGGTGTGAGGGGGCTACATATTTGCAACTTTTGAACAATTTTGAAGACTCATGTTCATTTATTTATTTATTTATTTATTTATTTGTTTTATCGCCAATTGTGTACAATGGGAATTGATCATTTAATATTTAAACAGGAAAATATAACAGTTATTTTCAACTTTGCAATAATCTTTTAGTACTATACGCACTGTATGCTCACGATAATGAAATTAAAACTATCCGTAAAATAAGAAAAGGCCAAATGTTACAGCTATCCAGAATAAAATATCAAATTTGGAAAACCAAACAACTTTGACTGCTTATTGTAAATATCCGAAAAGAAAAGAAGATGAATTTATTATCACACAAACAAAATTATGTGTGACAATATTTAAATACAAGTGTTTTAACGAGAATAGAATCGCGGACCAGTCCTAGGGGTCAATAGGGAGCTTCACGAAAAATGTTTTATATAGAATACTGTATCTCAAATATAATTAAGGAAAAGTAAAGACTTAAGAAAAGTTACCTGGCAACACAACTGAACCGGGTCTGACCTGGCTCGCGACGCCCTTTATCAGCCGATCCCTACAAATACTAGGCTCCTATTGGTGATGTGTGCAGACTAAAATTGTTAACATTGGGGTCACCACTTCCCACAATGCCGAACCCTACAAACTAGTACCAGTTACTTAGAGTTGGATAAAATCTTGAATGCTGCAATTGGGGATGGTGCGGTCTCACTGAAGGCGGTGGTGGGAACGCCGGCCCGGTAGCATGATTGAAGATTGGGCTTCGCTCTTCATCAATGCGATTCAAGTATGCGACCGGTCTTCCGGGTAGGGTCATTGGTCGAGGACGGTCCCGATTAACCAAGTACCTCGGTCTGTGAGGGTGGTGCACACCGGGTTGTAGACCGTAGCTTTGTATCGGTATCTGCTGGCCTAGGGAAGGATAAAGTGGGGCAGTTGGTCTCGCTCTCGTCTCCACACGGATACCTGCACGAATGGCGTCTGACTGGTGTCTTGTTTGAGGGACTGGTACCGTGGGTGGAGGTCGATTGGGTGCCGGGTGCACTGGTGAACTAGAGGGATATCTTCCGCCACTTAGAAGAAGATTAGAACTGGTCTCTGACGGAGTGCCGATGACCGAGGCAGTACCCGAAGATGGGTTTGAATAGACACTCACGAATCTTGTCTCTTTACCATCCATATGGATCGCTTTAGAAGCCGACGACCGAACCTCTTGTCGAAGTCTGGAATACAAGGAAAGAAGAACGATTTAGTTAGTTTTTGTATCAAAGAATATTGAAGGGGAGTGAAGTGACAGAAGGGCTAAGAGATTGAAAAAAATTTCTCAATGAATGCGAAGCATTGCAGGTTCATTAAATATTCTATACCACTTGACTCCGCCCATCCACTAAGACTAGTACCTCCACCTCCTCCTTCCGTTTCTTCCCTACCCACCAACGAGAAACTGCAAAAATCAAAACAATACATCAACAACAAAATCAAATTTAGACTTAACCACACAAGATAGAAAATGTTACATTAAATCTAGCCATGCATGGACCTCAAGATCAGAAGTATAACTGGCAGATGAATACAAAGTTGACATATAATATGAAATCTGATATGATATTTATATAACATATACAGGCGTTGATATGATTGAGTCTTACATACGCTATAATCAAATATAGTTAACTACTATGACATTTTGCATGGAGCTTCTTTGATCTTTTACTTTCCTTGAGGGAAAATATCTATCACTGCAAGATGCATACGATAGATACCCCCACCCCCGGATGATGCTTTGAAGGAGATTAAATTCGCAATTGCTCCATCATTTTACAGTAATCTACCATTGACCACGTTATGGACGAGTTTTAAAAATTTTCTCCTAGAAGATACCCTTTATTCCCTGGGGCTCAGTTGGTTAACTTGGTTTCCTTGGCCTCATTTGGTTACGCCAATATACTAAATACATTCCACCTTCCGGTCTCCTCCTTTTCATATATAGTAGGCCATCCAACCGCTTTATGGGGACATCTCGTCTATCTCTATAGTGTTACTGCCACTATAGCAAATCGTTATTTTTAGTACACAAGCATATCGAATACTTACGGCTTCTTTTTGGATACACCAACTGGTCCATAGTTTAAACGAAATATTACCAAAGCAAGTGAGACCAAAATGGCGGCCACAAGTCCTGATGCAATAGCTCCGAAAATACCGATAAGAATCTTAGCCACTACGTCACCTTCGACTTGAACTACCAAAACCAAACAAAAATAAAAGAAGAATGAGATGTGATAATCATTTGAGCTGTAAGAATTCTGTCGAAACGAGGGGAAGTAGTCTAAACTGAGTGCGAGAGGGAGAGAAGAGGGGGTTGCATTTGGTACTATAGGAACTTGGATAATTTAATTCAAAGTAAACTACTTTCTTAGGAGTATATTTAAAAATAGACCATTGATGGCGAAATGGCGAGGGAGCAGCAACATCACTCTTTAGTCAGCTCAGCATGAATGTTATATATCCTGTACAATGTCGGACATTATATTCTACTTTACATATCTATAAATAACACCCAACCATGATTTGACTGTATTTTATTATTATTCGTGATGCTGCCCCTGCAGGTTTTATCGTCTATGCCCTCACCCCCCCCCTTTGTCCCCAGTCCCACATTCCCTATCCGCCAATGCATATAACTAATTCAACTGATATAACTTACCGCCATCTTGGGCTTCGCACGTTGTTATGATACACGTTATACAAACAAAACTCCACAGCGAGCAAGAACATGTCCAACTCAGATTCCGTAACTTCTTCATAATCTCAGCTCATAATCATGGATTGATTGATCTAAATTCATCAAAATAACTTCAATGAAAAGTTGTCAACTGTTATGTTTTCACTTTACGAATCACCGAGGTTTACGATATGCCACAGTTAAGCATTCACGAAGAAAGACAGATACTGTTATAATTGTGTCGAAGAGAGGGAGATAGAAACTATCAGAATGTTTAGGAAATGATTTAACTACAAAGAAACTTATTTGCTCCTCCTCTCTCTCCGTAGAGATTTTGTCTGTCCGACAGTTTGACCATATATCCTCTCAAAATAAGTTCGAGTCCCGGTCTAAATTGATAAACTGCAATAAATTGATATCAGAGAGCTGGAGATCCGTGTGAAGAAGATGAACTTAAAATCTCCAGGAGAAGATGATAAGAAGGGTGGAGCTTCTGAATACGTCACATTAGACAAGTATTGACATCTCAAATAGCTTAAATAGCCGACAAATATTGGCGCGTCTTATAGAAACTGGGGACTTTGAATAAGCCAAGGATTTTTAACAATAGGGTTGGATGTGTGTTTTAGCTCCGGGATGGAGGAGTCTGTTTTGCATTCGATATCACTAAGAGAAGAATTACTTTCTCCTTCGAACGTTCATTTGGGCAAAGTCTATTTATTTAAAGGCTTAATAGTAAACAGTGTGACGGTATGCATAAACCAATGCAGAGAGGTCATGGTAGGGGGAAACGTGATATCGCCTATACTAGTACAGTATAGAAGCAACGGGCAGGTATATAATCCACTGCTGAAGAGAAATCACATACTGTAGCATTATTGGAATAAGAAACTCAATCGCTATGTTATCCATTGTCAAAATGCAGTCCCAAACCACAGCCATAATCTCTGCCCTTAGATCAGAACCAGGCAAGGCAAGAGGGGCGGGTCAGGGGGGGGGGATTCCCGGGGCCCAGGGGTCAATGAGGAAGCCCGAGGAATTATGGGATACCGACTACATAATAGTTTATGTTCATTTTCACATTTTTATAATATACTTTAAAAGGAAAATTGAATATGTCAGGTTACATAGTTTCCGTGGGGCTCGACCTCCTGTCGACGCCACTCATCAGGCCTACCGTCACGTGTTACTGACGATGCTATGTCACGTGACTTAACTGAGGCATTAATAGCAGAGCCACACTGACAGAGAGAATAGGTAAACGATTAATAATATCGGTAGGGTATTCCCTTATATTCTTAAATTTACAAAAATGAGAGTAAAACAAAAAAGTGACTTTCAGTTTAGTTGAAAGGCATTCTATAACTTGTGATATGTATAACAAGTCTTGCATAATATCAAGTAATGTATGGAGTACTCTTTGAGAGCTGATGTCTATGAAAAATTTATTTGACGTACGAATGCTAGTCAAGTTCAGTTCAGTTCAGTTAATATATTTCGCATATACATAGACATACTAAAACAGTTCCGTAATGGTATATACAGGATACTAGAAAAAATATAAAATGTTTATCAAAGCTAGTAACCCTAAAGAAAAAGAAAGAAAATAACAGAACAAAGTAAGAAAGAAAAACAAAATGTACAAAACAAATTGACAATAATATCAATCACGGTACTTGGATGTTAGATAACTCTTTAGTTGATACCTAAATGGAGCACATGATTTCGAATGTCTAATACCAGTTGGGAGATTATTCCATATTTTATAACAGTAATTGTTCAGCAGAAACTTGCCATGTTTAGAGCGGTGTCTAGTGACAGAGAATAGTACATTTGTTCTCGTGACGTTTGGGATATCTGACCCAAATCTTGGGTGTACAATATTTCG
>KN888014.1:68644-91517 GCA_000934455.1 Apostichopus parvimensis | reverse complement strand
CCCCCCCCCCGCCCCGAGATCCCTTGCTTGGTATGCCTATGGGCCTACCTGGTACAGAAAAAAAAAATTAAAAGATGTGTAGTACTCTTTCTTTGTCTATTTATCAGATAAAAGTCAAAACCCAGGAATTGTTGGGCAAAATTTAAGCATTTAATATATTTAAACAATCCCTAGGATATTGTTTTTTAGAATCTCTTGCTTAGTCAAAAACTGTAAACAATTGTTAATGTCTTATTGCAGCTCTTTCAGCCTCTGTTGGGTTGATTTGATTATCTTTGGTAAATATTACAGTACATATCAATAGCAAAATTCCATGAAAATGTAAGCAAAGCTTTTAGCTATCTTTGTTTTCCTTTTGCCAATGACGGAAATGTTTTGGACAATTTTTGGAAACTTTGTCCATGATGTTTGTGGTAAATAATAGTCATAAAAAAGTGTTCAAGTTTTTCAGAAAACTAGTGGTACTCTTTGCTCTCGACTACTGTTCATTTTGGTGAAACAGTGATGGACGGTGGGTGTCTCAGTTTGATCCACTGTGGTCTAAATTGAGAAAATGTGAGTGAATTTTGTCAAAATGGTAGATTTTGATGGCAGGATTGGCTTTAAAACAGGCACTACTGCACATTAAACTTGTTACAATTTAGTAGTCTTTTCAAGACTCTACTGCTCATCACTTTTAGTTAACTTAGTGTAAAATAGAAGAAAAATTTAATAGATTGCAGCATTTACATAAAGGATAATGTACTACTGTAGGTACTTACATCATCCAGAAAGTACTTGTGGGTTACCTCGACAAAGTCACTGAGATACTCTACCATGGCATTGTAGACTGTACGAACAAAGAAGTCAGAAAAGACGTTTGTGTTTCATGAAGTATGAACTCAATGATTGGTGGCTTGAATAAGAAAGTATGGAAATTAAAGCAAGAACCCAAATTTGCACTATGGTTCCTTCCTTAGTGGAATATTAAATTGTTGTATGTCGTCACCCAATATCCTTATATTTATGCCTACCTGTACCAGCTATGAACCAACAACTGTATTCCAAGTTTGGATATAATTTATTTTTCTCCGGTGTTTGTGGAGTTATGCAAGTTTTAAAATTTAGGCCCCTCCCCAAAAATATTTGGCCCAATAAAACTTTGCGCCTTAATGGTCCCAAAAATACTTGGCAGAAACAAAGTGGCTAAAAAGTATATATATTTGCCCCTAAACTTGAACCCCCAAAATGTGGGCCCAAATGGTTCCAAAATATTGGGGCCACAAAATTAAGGCCAAAGAATGCGTCCCAAAATACATTTGAGGTGGAAATAAAAGTTGGGCCCACCTGGCATGACTGTAAATCAAGTTTGGCTACAATCCGACTTTAAGGTTGCAGAGTTATTGCAATGTACAGAATACAATAAAGCACACCTTCTCGCTATGATACATCTACATGTATGTAAGTTTGACAAACATCCATCCCTCCGTTGTTGAGTTATCGCGTACCCAAGCAAGTGTCACAGACGCACAAACACACCTGTATACACACGTCAACCTAACTGCATAGGTTCCTTTGCTTCCAGCAAGGAACCAAAAAGAAAGACTAAACATCCATCACTAAAGCTTCACTGAATGGTAATTTATATATGCACTGAAGGCAAACAGCAGTGACAGATCCTTTTACATCATGGAAAATCATTCCACTATTTTGGGGGAGGGAGCAGGGAGGGGGAAACATGTGATTCTCATTTCAAAATTAATCTATATAAATACAGAAAATATAAGAATACAGAATATATCATTGATATACAGAAAATATCAGTTCAATTTTGCTACAGTACTTGTGTCCAAATCAGGTACATTTGTAATCCAGACTGGCTTATAATGCAAATATGCTTTTCTTATATGTACTGGTGGCAGTAGGCTACAGTAAAACGTCCACAACAAATTCTATTACATACAACATGCAGCTTCATCCAAACAAGTTACATACATAGCTTTATTACATTAATCACCCAAAATATGTGATGATTGAACTGCGTAAAATGAGGTCAAATTACAGTACTACTTACCTCCATCAACGAATGATTTGGGTGTAAATCCAAAATATTGTGTTTCATATTCTTTACGATCTGTCAGTGGATGTAAACCAGCTGCAGAGCTCTCACCTTGGTCGGTAGCCATTTTTGCTGGAAAAATAAAAGAAAAACTTATAACTTCAGGACTTCTACAAGCACTTCACATTAAATCAGCAAAAATGAAAGCAAAGCATGTACAGGTAAAAAATTAAGTGTTTATAACCACAGTTAACCCCTTCTGAAAAATCAAACATTAAGAGAATGTAGTATTTTCGTTTCCCTCCATTTGCAATTCACTGAGAATGGACTGAAAACACAATCGCAACTTCCCTGGTGGAACACATTCATCTACTGGAGGCCTACTTATGTGTAGTTTGCCAGAGTGACGTATTGAAGTTTTTTTTAAATGATCTTGGATGTTCTGCAAGATATATGGAATTGAGTCATCACTATTCATTCAGCTGCTGGGCAATGGAGAAAATGCATCACTTTTATTCCCCTAGCAGAAGAATGAAGGGTTATTGTTGGTACAATTATAGAATACCCCACCTTCTCTGAAGGCCACTTTTTTTGGGTGGAGCAGTCAAGTTGATTATAATTATTCTCCCTCTAATATTTCATGTAGAGCTGCTGTGACGGGGCTTAACAAGATTTGAAAGGACAAAGCAATTTCATTAATAACGAAAAGTCAACTGATGAGAGTACTAGTTTTCCCAGTTGTGCTTTATGGGAGTGAATCATGGACAATAACAAAGGGAACGAGGGAAAGAATAGACAGTTTTGAATTATGGTGCTGGCGCAGGCTATTGAGAATCCCTTGGACTGCACACAGAACGAACATCTCGATTATGGAGCAAATAAAGCCCTCACTTCCACTGGAAGCACAGATCCTGAGGCAGCAACTAAATTATTTCCGACATATCATGCGAGCGGACGACTCCCTGGAAAAATCAATAATGGTGGGAATGGGTGATGGATCACGTAAGAGGGGCAGGCCACGAGCACGATGGATGGATGGTGTCAAGCAGGCCACTGGGCTGACTCTGGATGGACTGCGAGGGGCAACCAGGAGCCGGAAGTATTAGAGGATGAAAGTCATGGTCATCACCAGGGGTCGGACACGACTCGACCGCACAAGGTGACAAGGTGTGAATATTTTATGTAAATTAACAATTCTCGTCCCACAGCAAATCCGACTGAGATGTGTTAAATATTCTTGAAAATTTCTGAACACAGGGATTACAGGCCTATCGAGTAATGATTTTCCAACTGTGACTCTGACTCCAGCAAAAGATATGCTGTTAGGGACATGTGTCGCTCTCAACAGTGTTTCTGAAGTAATATATATATAGGCCTATCTTAGTTTTATAATAGTTTTTTTTACAATTATTTCCCCACCGTGACTGAGGCGAGACTCTGATTCCAGCAAAAATGTCCTGTTCTATTATGTGTCTTTCTCTAATGCCAAAAATAAGCTGTTGGAAAAGTGTGGGGTAGATAATAACTTTTCTGAATAATGAAGTACTTAATATCCTGAAGTAACTAGCCTAGGCCTAGTATACTCTCGTCCATCACCCCCCCCCCCCCCAAGAAAAACCTACCGCATCGCGGGAGATTACAAATTATGATTATGAAATCAAACCTCTGAACTGTTCGTTCATGAATTGTTGATTTCCACTTTATCCAACAACTTCAAGTGTGTTCAATGTAACATTGTGCATATAATTTCGTGAAACTGGTACCTGTAACAAACTAGCTAGAGGGAAATCTTAAACTGTGTGAACAGTTCGATGTGCTTATTTACCTCACCAATCCACTTTTACGAGTCCAAGATACAACAAACTGTCCAGTTTTAGTTTCTTTTCATAGCTTAATCGGTTTTCCACGAATAAGAACCCTAACAAGGTGGAAACTGAAAAGGTTTTTATCCGATGTTTAGATAGTGGCGGGAAATTTGATGTATCGTTGGAAGGGCTCACCATCGAAATATAATTATATACGGCGATGAGGTTCTAAACCGAATTGGTTACTACACGGAATTACTAACGATTCAGTCTGTCTAAAAGATTATTTTCTAAATATGCTGTCGAATTCGCAAGCTTTTTTTTTCCGAGGCAGCTTTATGTTTATTGTCGCAGTGCGAGGTGTGGTGGGGGAGGTGGGTCGGACTGTCAACCTCTTTTTGCTAAAAGAAGTGCCCGAAAGTGGTGGCGCACTTTCACAAAGATAATAAGATTGCGCTCTACAGAGGCAATCTTGCAAAAATCATCAATGGTGCCCCTTTTCATGCTTATAAAGTGCCTCTTTGCAAATACCCTTCGTCCAGTCTTGCAATGAAAAAGTGTCTTTTGTTATTTAAATATGAATAAATTAACAAAACAAATTAGAAAGTTGCCATTTGGCAGGAGTTAAGAGATGAATTTGTAGTAATATCACTTGTCCCTCAAAGTTTGCACATGCCCCCCCCCCCCTCAATCAGGATGAACCCTTTTCTGTTCCGTCTGCCTATATAAAGTGTGTGGTCGGGATGGCTCTTCCAAGAGAAGTCAAAGCCACCTACATTTCCTGACAAATTTTACCGCAGAATGCTTGATCAAGTGCCCTACATACATAATTTTTGACTGGGAGAGGAGGGTGAATCCTAGCTTGACCCACTCGCTAAGGATCCACTGGGGATAGCAGGTCCTGGATTTCCCATAAGTTACGGATTTCTGTTAATTCTTGTTCTCTGTAGTGATTTCGAAGAACAACAGTACATGTCAGAAAGAGTAGGTACACTGACTATATGGTTTGTCTATTTCATTTTATTTTACTTCTTATCATATAAAAAACTATGATTACATCAATTGGGGGAACTCTGTGCCTCCCAACACCCTCCCCACTCCCTCCCCTCCCCTCTCCCCACCCATTTCAACCTCAATCATATAATTACCTGAGAGAGCAATAACCTAAATTATATTAAACCAGAGTAGCGAAGAATTAATGAAATATATGACTGAACTTTTCTGAAACAAAGAAAAATAGACAATTAAAGGCATTTAAGACTTGCCCCAACCGCGTGCGGCCATCTGAAAGTTAACTTTCCGTTGCTTGCGAGTGACGTTTTGTTCGTGTCACTACAAAATGCAGCCAGTCATGAAATGTGATACCTTGTTATCTTTAGCTGGACCTGAGAAGTCCATCGCTGTTTCGTTTTACACTGTGCTGTGGGTATTGACCACAGCTGTATGTACTGACTGTACACTGGTGTCTAATTACCGACGGTAGCAAGCTGTGTGCAGGCGCGTAGCCAGGAATTTGCCAAGGGGGGGGGGGGCGAAAATGTAGAAAAATTTTCAGAGCCGTAGATATGGCATTGCACACTATCTAAGTGTAGCGCCACCATGGTTGGCGCGAAGTGTACAAGAAAATTTTGGCTGAAAATGCCTCCCAGATCGCCGGAAATGGCACTTCCCAGGCCGTGTAAGTTGCATCTTAGCATTTTCTCTTTTGAAATTACTAGCGATATCATAAAAACATTAAAAAAAATTTTTAAAAATATGCTCAAGGGGGGGGGTGGCTGCCCCCTTTGCCCCCCCCCCTTGGCTACGCGCCTGGCTGTGTGTATTTTCTGGGATCGATGGTGGTGTGTAACACTTCTGTTACGCCTCATTCGAAACTAGGTCAGAGTACCGGCATTAGACGTTTCTTTTTGCGCGAGTCTCCACACCCTTTAAGGGGGTTGAAATATTAGTTGAGTTTTGATGATTTGACAGTAGAAATGACATGACAATATCACACAAAGTATCTGTCCATGACCTCTAAATTGATAGACAGCTAGATAACGAGATCTACCACAAAAATCATTTAACTGGGTTTACAAGTAGATCCAAACTGTGATGACAGTACAGCGCTAGTATCGTACACAGACTAGCTTCGACTAACCAAGAAACAACGATTGGTCAGTGGTTGACCTTTGCTTTCCCATGGAGGGTCAAGAAGAATTCGCTGCTGTGAAATAATTTAAGATCAAAACTGTAGGAGGAAGGTTTCACTGTCAAGAGGAAGTAGTCAAATTTAAGTGTGAAACATTACGATTTCTGGCAATTTCAGAGAGAAACTAAAACGATGAATAAATGAAAACAAGTATCTCAGCATTTCATCACCAGATAGTTAATCATAATCTTTAATCACTTGTTTCACTTAACTGCTAAGATCTGTCGTGTAAAAAAAGACATATATTGTCATATCACACAAAAATGAAATTATTATGTAATTTAATGTAGTACCAACAAAAGGATGAGTTACTTAATAGAAACAATATTGGAGTGTCATTTCAAACTGAAAGCAATTTTCTGTGTGTCCTCAATTCCAACATGCTTAGAAAATTGATGTAATAACAACATTGTAATTTTGTGTGGGTATAAAATGAAAGCCAAAAAGACAAAGCGAATGATTTAAGCTAATCTCCCCATGCCCCAAGTGAAGGAAATTGATTCTGATACAGTTCATATACATATGACCAAGGGGTAGGAGCTGGGGGGGGCACTTGTCCCCCCACTTTTTTCCAAAATAGCAAATGTGCCCTACTGGCAAATAAAATGTGCCCCTTTGATGAAGAACTGTCTTTTGGATATCTTAAGCCTTTGTTAATTTTAATATTTTATTTTAATTATTTATTTTTAGTCTGTACATGCTATTTTTAAAATGGCATCCCATATCTTTTTGTAGCACGGTTAACAATAAACAATTTCAATAAATAAAAAATCAATGTTGCAGCGCACCATAATAGTATAGATAGCATACTAACACACATCATATATATTTAAGTGATATGGCCGGTGTGTATCGGTTTATAGCATAACGTGTGGTGGTTGTGGAATGAGAAAGTGCCCCTCTGATGTTGTGCCCCCCCCCCACTTTTTGGAAGCTTCCTACCCCCATGCATATGACTCATTGAGGGCTATTCTCCACCGTCTGTTACTTTAAACTTTGTATAAAAGTTTCACACAGCTTTGAGATGTTCCATAAAGTGAGTTTCAAACACAATATGGAAGGAAAAATATTCTACAGCATCACTTAAGAAAAATCTATCACAAAAACAAGTTGTATTTGAAGAAATGAAAATTTGTAGTATTTCAGTAAAAAAGTTAGAAAATGCATTTAATACTTTTGTGCTTATGCATTTCAAAACATTCAAATATATAAAATGTCTTAGCTGACATCCCTGCAATTAGGCACTTACTCCATTTAATACATAGTACTCCAAACAACAGTCAGGTATTAATAATTAATTTAATGCATAGACAGCTTAATTTTAGTACCAAAAACCCATCTTTGAGCAAAAATTCTCAAATATTCCCTTCCCTTGTTGCAAAGTCAAAACAATTTTCTTATCATACCATCAACATCCTTGAGGTAAAGCTGGACAAGGAAAATGAAAGAAATAAAGTCCACCATTTGACAAGAAAGTAATGTCATATTTTTTAAGAAAGCCCATTGATGTCAATATTTCGTTACAATTTCAGACCCTCCAGATTAGTTTCATTTCATGACTTTGTCTGCGGATTGATGAGTAATTCAGCTGAGCCAAGCCATCAGATAACTCTGGATATCTTCTCTGGCCTTCACGAGAGCAGCGGGATCGGTTGAAGATGCAGGGTACATATCAGCACAGTGAGCAGTGCCTGTCAAGGAGGGGGCAAAGGTCATCAATCAAATTTCACAAGCATAGATAATATTTTTTTTAAAACAAGTTGAAAGTTTGATAAGGCATTCCTTTTATACAGGTCCACAAACCATTGTCTATCTCTGGCAGTTTAAAGCATTCTTGCCAGTGTAGATACATACATGTCACATTTATCACACGGAGGTAATTTTGCTAAAAATTAATATCAATGTGCAACAAACGATCAAGGCCCCAATACTGAGACAGAAACGATCTGTATTAAAAAAATGACATGCTCTTGATTCTGTAAATTTGACTCACACCCCTAGCATATTGCCCTGACTTGCCACTGCATATTAAATCTAATGTTAACATACACCAAGATTTTCATAAAACACTATTCAATTAATCCATAAGTGATTGCAGCGAGCAAAGCTACTTCAAGAGTCCATCACACAAATCATCAATGCAAATCTGACATGATGAGAAACTGAGCAAACCAGATCTTACCATCGATAAATACTGCTGGTTGTTCATTGGTAGCATTTTTGGTGATGCCCAGGAAGTGCCAAGGGTCTATGCTTCCGTTAGGATAGACTACTTTGGAAGCCTGGATACCGTATCCCCCATAGTAAGTATTTGAGTGAGATATGCCCTTCTCAAGATTTTCTTGGCTGAATTTCGAACTGTATATATCCAGACATTGCTGAATAGAAAATCTGCAAAATGGGAGACAGAGTCTTGTAATTATGTTCCTTAATATCATCATTCCTATTATATTATTATTATTATATAATATTTTATAATATAAGGGATTCAAGGGAGTTCATGAATCTCAGAAAATGGGCTTGGAAATTATTAACAAAGTATAAGAGCAAAGAAAATCTTGGCTAGCATGGGTTTTATTTGGTTGGATTTTTAGAATGAACTGAATAAGAATGAGATTTTCCAACTGTTTGCAATGGTAAGAAGACTAATACCACTATCAAAGTGTGTATTAAACCACAGTAGATTAGTTCTACCTATGCTTGAACATCTCAGGTAGAATTGAAAAAAGAAAGAACAAAAAACAAATTCTTTATACCTCTTTCCACAAAGGTGGTTAATGTTAATATCAAATAACAAGATGCTATGTAAAGAAGACTACTCTTTTATAATAATATTTTGGATTCATGCATTAATCCAAGTCTTTTAAGATTAAATGATAGAAAGTCCACCTTTTTAATATCGAAACTTACGTCAGGGGGAATCCTTCACCGAAAGGTTGAACTGTAGAGTCGCTCGTCTGGAAGAAGCCAAATTCTGTACAGGTCTGGTATGTCCATTGTCTCCCTGTGATGAAAAAGTAAATGCAAAATCATTATATTAATTGTTTTCTTCTTAATTAGAGCAGTAGCAACACAAAGAAAGTCAAGGGTTTATCTATTACGATGCTAATGGCTAATAATCGCCTGTAGCAGCAGAAAACATCATTTTACAAATTGCTCCTTAAATCGTATCGTACTGAAAACTTTTACAAAGTAAATGTGACAAGCCTTTATAGGTCTTGAAAGATGGTTTGTAAACTTTCAACTTTTTTAAATAACTGTTCAACTAGAAAAAATAAGTCCCTAAAGCATTTCCTGGGTAATTGGTAATGGGTAATTTTCTGGATATATTATAACATAAATTAATTACTACATCAGCCATGCTACTCCTCATCATTTCAAAACTAAGACCTTCCAACATCAGGTACGTACCTATCTGACACTTGAGCTCTCTAAACTACTAAATTTGTATCCGTCTGTGAGATATTTACCTCCAATACCAGCAGAACTGGTCCAAGATGTTTCTTTCAGCTCAGAGATCATGTCTTGGTATTTGCAGTCAAGGCACTTCTCCTGGTACGTCTTAAGGATGAGGCTATTAACTTTAGCATATCTGGATACTTCTTTCCCTACACTTTGGTCAGTCATTATATCACAGAGTGTGTCAAGTGTTATATTTGTTCCTACGGCACCCTAAAAGGGCAAAAGTGAAACGTTTTCAGCATATGACTACGTTTAGTTAGACATGGCTTACATAGAACAATTCCAAAAGGTTATTTTCTCAATTCAATTTACTAGAGTAGAACTAAGAGTGGACGTATGGTTAGGAATGGGGTGGAGAGGAATGGTGGAAAGGCGATTTCTGCTATAAAATTAGGTCTAATGTCAACATTAGCCTAATTTGGCTCAAAAGTGAAGCAAACTACCCCCTACTAACATCAACACTGATTTTAAGTATGACTGGACATGGGCTGTTGTGCCACCAGAACTAAGGATGTCAAAAGGCCAGCAGTCAAAGGTCGAACAACTCTGAAAGCCTGAATTTGGGAAATTTCACAACCTGTCAAAACAAAAGCTATTGTTGTATTCATAAAGGAAATAGGAACTTACAGTAAGAAATTACAGTTGAACGTTGCCAACATTTGGCAAAAATTGTGTGTTGTGAAACCTATACCACCATTATGCCAATGGATTCTAACCTAAGTAGCTTCATTAGTATGTTTGTGATGAGTGTTGTTATGACAACACAGTTAATAATCCATACATTAAAGATAATATGGATTGCAAACTTACTGAGTTTTTCCATAAACCAAAAGATTAACTAACCTCAAAGGCACGGTTGTCTTTGTTATACTGAACCACACCTGCAAAATTTCCAGAGAGAGATTCCAGAAAGTTGGCCACATCTAAGACATTGCTCAGATTTAGTGGTGAACAAAGACTACAGAAATACAAAGAGAGATAATCTAGGGATTAACTTATCTGTGAAATGAAAAGTGAAATGAAACAATGTGAAATGAAACATAAATCTGGCTATGCCCCTGGCCTTATTGTTTGTATTAACTAAATTTGAAATATTACAGGAATTTTCCACTTGACAACACTGGGAATAATTAATACTTAACATTTTGTGTAATATTTTTGCAGACATATGAATTTTACTTCTCATAAATACAGAAAATAGCTTCAGTTTACAAAAGCTGTTAGTTATCTTTTCATTTGTGTAGTAAGTGCCCACTTGACATAGCATTTTGCTCTGTGATACCGGATAAACTACTCTGCATTTGCATAGTAATGTACCCACTTTGCATACTATGTGATATGTGATAAACTACTTTGCATTTGTGTAGTAATGTACCCACTTTGCATAGCATTAGCTATGTGATACCTGATAAACTACTTTGCATTTGTTTAGTAATGTACCCACATTTCACAGCATCTGCCATGTGATATGGGATAAACTACTTTTGGATTTGCATAGTATTGTACCCACTTTGCATACCATTTTCTATGTGATACCGGATAAACTACTCTGCATTTGTGTAGTAATGTACCCATTTTGCATACCATATGCTATGTGATACCGGATAAACTACTCTGCATTTGCATAGTAATGTACCCACTTTGCATACCATGTGATATGGGATAAACTACTTTGCATTTGTTTAGTAATGTACCCACATTTCATAGCATTTGCTATGTGATACCAGATAAACTATTTCCTGCTGTTATCTGTGTACTCTTCATCCTAATATGCTGCTTATACGTACGAATCTGTCCCACTGCGTACATTAAACATCAAAACTACAAGAAATAATAGTAAACCTTGTCCACATTTGCATGACACTGACCTTAAACTTTTTTCCAAATCTTTCCACTCAGTTGCATTCATTAAGGCAGCCTGCAGTTGAGACGTGGCACTCTTTACAGCTTGGACGCATTTTGCTGACTGTTTACTGGTCGAAAGAGAAGCTGTCACCACATCAAAGTACTCTGTAAAATATACAATGAAAACATTGAATACGCAGGGAAGATTGTACTTGAAAGATGAACAGTTCAAAAATAGGTTCCAGAGCCTTCGTAATGCAATCTTATCACTTCCTGTTGTGTCTGTGTGTCTGTCTGTGTGTCTGTCTGTCTGTCTATCTATCTATCTATCTATCTATTTAGTTT
Source organism: Apostichopus parvimensis (assembly GCA_000934455.1). NCBI lineage: Eukaryota > Metazoa > Echinodermata > Holothuroidea > Aspidochirotida > Stichopodidae > Apostichopus > Apostichopus parvimensis. The sequence continues at coordinate 79,831 of KN888014.1, read as the reverse complement.
TTGGTTAATATTCTCCCTGACAAGAAATTAAGGCTAAACGGAACTCAAACATATTTCAATATTGCTTTGAATGTTGTTTGCCATCAGTTCAGTAACTTTTGATGGAGGGGAGGGGGGAGGGGTGGGGGTTGGGCATGGTAAAGAGAGCAGCAGATTTAGAAGGGGCAGTATAACAATTTGATACCAGTGCTGTTGGTTGTTTTCTGTTCATCAATGGTCCACATGTTATTCAAACTAGGAGTTTTAGTTGTTCCAGGCCTTGTATAAGTAACGTAACTTGATCATGATTTAATAAACTGATGATGCTTATGCCAACTTAGAGTTTTACTCACAACTTCAATATTTTTTGAGTCACTATTTACTCAAAGGTCTTATGTCTCCCTGTTGCACTGGTTATTCTTTTTTATTTGTTTTCAAGTAAATAAAAACTAAAGCTACTATATAAAGCTACTATTTGTCAGAGTAATTAAGACGTGTTGTTGACGCTTTCACATGTTCCGAACAAGTATAAATCAGTAGCTAAAAACAAATTCATGGCATGGTGCTGTTTTCAAATTGCACCATACCCTTTGTTTAAGAGTCATCCCTGATACACATCACATACACATGAAGTAGCTACTGTACACTGCAATGTGTTATACCATTACTGAAATTCATGACTTCACTTGAAAAGACTGAAAAGGTTATGTAACAATGACCAGAACTTATGGAATGCTGAATGATATTGATAATCAACAGTAACCGGCTGTCAACGAATAACTGTTTCCCAATATATCCACCAGGCCCCTCCTCCCCATTCCCCCACCCCACAACAAAATGGTTACTTAGCTGGTATATTTGCTAATGATTCACATAACACATCAAATATAATATGAATGAAAAGCATTTCCATATAAATGCAGGTCAAAGCTTGAGGCAAACCCTTATATTTGTGCATTGGCTACTTTTACCACTAAACTTGATCACAAACCTTTGAAGTTCAGCTTTGATTGTACAGGAGCACTGGTTGCCACAGCAGCAGATATCAGATGAGGATATTTCAATCTCATCCAAGCAGACAGGCTACCTGTGATTATGGGCCGGGGACAAAAATTCAATTTAGAAAATGAATGAAAATGAATTTTCCTCTTTATGTAAACATGTCATCTGTGTGAAGATGTTAAAAACTTAAAACTTCACACCACAAAGTATGTATACATGTATTTTAGATCCTCCTGGAAGCAGGAACTCGCGAAAAATCCTCATTGGCTTATCAAAGCCTCAAGCTGACCGAAGTCAGTCTCTTAGATTCATATTTAACGTCCATGATTATGACTTGTCAACAATTCTGTAACTGGACGACATACATTAATCTTGGAGTGACTCAAACCGGGGACCTTATGATTGGAAGGCAATGGCGTAAGTAAATAGTGGTTCTCAATCATGGATTGGTTACACAATACTGTGGTTACACAGAGACATTACCACTAAGCAGATTACGCCAGACTGTGTCCTGGACTGATATATTCATTCATGGAAATAAAGTGGTTCTGCTTTGTACTAAAATCATTTGACAATGATTTGTTTCTTTGGTTTCGGAGCTGTTACACGAACAAAGGCAATACTCTTAACACCACTGACATCAGGAAAAGAGCCAACAGGGAACACAACCACAGTTGTTTAGGTACGCTATGCTACCATTTGAGTGTGTTATCGTGGTGAAGTAATAATGGCAGGTTTGGACCATTTCGTCGCTACAGAGAGCAGATATTGGAAAACTTGGAATATCTGGCAAAATGGAAGACACTTTAGAATCACTGACCCACACTTTGGCACCCTTAAAATTATTTCGAAGGCAGTTCAGAAGATGATGAGACGACCAATGGAGACTTCCTTGCTTTAATAGAAGACAACGACTCTGTTACTGAAATACGAGCAAAGTTTATAGAGCCAAAACCTAGAGAAGCATTCTGTACCAACCTGAGTAAGAACCTCCAAAGGACACCCACTTATTATCAGTTAGTCCCATCTGCTGTGTCATGTTGGCCTGGAAATTAGCCAAGTCAGCCAACGCCTGCTCGCTACTTAAGTACTGTAAATTGTCAACACTCAAGTCACTAAAAAGGAGCAAAATAGATTCAAAGTCTGTTGGTTGTAAAGTTAAATATACATTTGGATGTGAATGTAATGAGTGGCTTTTTTTTTGTAGGGGGGGGGGGGCTTTTACTGACTCAAAACACAACCTCTCATAACTAAAAAATATGCATTGTAATGATCCAGAAAATTACATTGTGTATAAATACATGACAACGAAAAATAACACTGTTAACATATAACAGTAATGAAAAGACATGTGACATCTGGCAAATGTCTGTGGCTTTCCTAAACCAATACCAACACTTGGACTAGGTCTTCATTGCCATATTCAGTGAAGTTGTATCTTAGCCTAACCAGCTCTTCAAATGAGAACCTTAGTAACAAGATTTAGCATCATTTACTATATTTGGTTTGGATGCTTAGCTTGCTGTTTTTGCCATTTATTGTGCAATCTTTCGTGATCTTGTTTTCATTTATCTGTTATTCCAATATTAGGGTTTCTGACGTATTTTTAACACTGTGTGTTTAATGTCTTAGCAACGTTTTCATCCTGGTATCCATTTATATTTTGAATCTGTTTTTAGGTTTGTATTCATTTTGACTTTTGAGGTCTTTGTTTTTACCCAATTTCCATTGTATTTTTATGATCAGTGGCTGAATAAATATCTATCTATCTATCTATGCTACAATTAATAGTAGGATAATAACTCAAAACTGAAAGTGCTACAGTAATTGAATTGAACTGAATGGAATTTATTGTCCACAATCGGAAATTTGGCTTAATACACAGGTCGTAAACGAAAAAAAGAAAAAAAAAAAGAGCAATAGTATAAGTATCAATAGACTGCAACCTGTACTGATAAATGTTGTCTTTAATGTTATGTAACATATCAAACGTAATGTGTTAACCCAGAGACAACAATAAACACAACTTATATACTGGTGTGGCCTTGATAAAGTTTGACATTTTACATACTTTGTTCCTTACTTTGTTGGATGACTTTGTCCATAATATCTGTGTTCAACCATGAGACAGAGGGCCCCCATCTTCGATGCCAAATCCATCCAGGTTCCTGTAACCATCCATATCGGATTAGCTGGACCTTCTCCACCGATCATCAGAAAGACCGGACCTCCAGATTTATAGAAAGTATCGTTGACAAAATATCTCTACAATATAGAAGGATAGAAATAGATACAGCATTAATGGGAGGAGAAACATATCTTCCATAACTTGAAAGTTATACAAGTTCGGATGTATGATGTCTCCATACATCACCTTAACTAGTAGCAACATTCAGTATAAGGATTTCCTAAAATTTGAGGTACACTTTGTATAAAACAGATGGCTGCAGTTCTAACCCTGATATTATCTAACAATATTAAAGCAGATTAATTTGAGCAAGGACCTGTTATTGAGCTCCCTGATTTGAGTAAGGTACTAACTGTGCAACTAATCTATGTTCTTTGCAGATAAAATGCAGTATATTTCTTATTGCCTTAAAGGGTGCAAAGTGAGTGGTATAGCATTGCCTGCTTCGATTCTTCTATACGAAAATACTTAGCTAGTGGCCTAAGTACATGAAGATTTTGTAGGCTAGGGTCACTTTATTGTTGTTGATCCATTTTGAAAAGTCACAGCAGATTTCCATGAGGTATTCAATAAATGTTGGTAACTGAACAACAAGCTGAAAACATTTATTGAGCTCGGGGCTAAGCAGGAGATAACACATTTCTTCCTATTTTTCTGATTGTTCCTGGCTTTCTCATTTCCTATTCTTGACTGTCGCTTTTTCTGATCTGATTTTTCATGTTTGGTCGTCTGGGACGTCTCATTTTCTCTTTCTGGATTGTCTAATCTAGATTTTTTGATTTTGGTTTTAATATTATATTCCTCGTTGTATATTTCTCTTCCAATGCTCTGTTTGTCATTCTGATTGTTCCCATTTTTCTCTTTCCTTTCGTCTCAATGTTTGATTACCAAAAGTAATAAATAACAAACATTGTGTCATGCATTTAATAAATTGTCTTTCAATTATTTAGTAAATAATAATAAAATAGTATTTATCATATCTTGCCAAAATACTAGATTGAAAATTTTCATAAATTCACATAACCAGATGCTTGAAAACAAAGGGAGCAAAGAGACACTGGATGATATCCACACTCATTACAATACTGCTTTTCCGATCCACTATTTGTCATGACAACAACATTTGGACCACAAGATTCTCTCAAAGTTGTGTGAATATCATATAACTAATTATTCCAAAAGCCACCAGTGACATGCTTAAAGTACTGTAGGTGCTTATTTTCTAGCATATTGTAAGAGTACTGTACATGTTATGTTATGTATCTAATTCAGGGTATCTGATTCAGAGACTGCAACGTCTGCAGAACAGAGCAGCCAGGCTTGTTGTAGACTGCTATGACTTCAACACACCATCGTTGAGTATCCTCCACTCTTTGCACTGGTTGCCTGTTGAATTCAGAATTAATTTCAAAGTACTGCTCCTGGTGTATAAGTGCATTCATGGAATGGCACCCGCCTATTTGTCAGACGATCTGTCCTTCCAGGTCAATACTCGTTATACCTTGCGTTCTAGCAATACACTCACTCTCACTGTTCCCAGAACTAAACTGAAAACCTATGGCGACCGAGCCTTTCCATCAGCCGGGCCCAAGCTCTGGAATGGTCTGCCCATATCTGTGCGGAGTTCTCCCACTCTCATTCAGTTCAAGTCTTGTTTGAAGACTCATTTTTTCAAGTTGGCATTCTATTAGGGTTGTACAGCTCTATTGAATACGCCGTAGATTTTAGCGCTTTATAAGTTCAATTTATTATTATTATTTATTATGTAAATGGTCTATATTGTCAAGTGAAGATTATTTGCATATTGAAAGTATTTAGAAGGCTGTGATGTTATTTCTGTTATTTTTATGTTAATGACTTGTAGTAGCAACTGTAATTGTTAGTTTTTGATGGCATTCGAGTGCCGGTTCTTGAGTGAGACAGCCACGTAAAAACATGTACGCAATGCATGCAACACGTCGTGTATTCTTCCTTCTCTAGCCTCACTCCGCAGGAACGTCTTAACAGATAAGCCCAGAACCCATTAACGCCATAACTACTGATGTGACAATATCTAGCAATTTAGGGTCATCATTTAAAGTCCTTTAAAACATACATTAGTGACTAACACAATGGGCTATAGATCTATGTGTGGAAGCAGCTGAACTTTGCCTACCTGCGACCAAGTTCTAAGATCCGCATCATTGAAATTGTCCAGTTTTTGTGTAATCCACTGATCCTTTGGTAACTCTCCTTCATATGCTACCTTTGGTGAGCCAAGGAATCCACCTCTTGGACGTCCATGGTGAAAGAGCTTGGTGGAAGATGTTAACCCCAAGCAGAGTAGCAATATGCAAGGTCCTGTTAAATTCATCGTTGTTGTGGAGTACGATTGGAGACCTAGAGAAATGAACAATTTATTGTACAGTGCATGAGTATATTACAAGAGTTTGCAAGCAATCAAACTGTTGTTGTCCGGAAGGACGTCACAACATAATAATTTAAGCTCAGGAAAGACTGAAAATGTCATATAGCATTTGATGAAACTTACATTAGGAACTCAAAGAAGCAATTGAGAAAGGCCATTTTATTTAGATGGATAATCATGATGCATTAAAGGCATTGAAGACTCGCCCCAAACCGCGTGCCGCCCTGTGAAAAAGTTAACTTTCCGTTGCCCGCAAGTGAAGTTTTTTCTTGTCGCTACAAAATGCAGACAGTAATGAAACGTGACACCTTGTTATCTTTTATCTAGACCTGATATGTCCATCGCTGCCATGCACACTGTGTTATGGGTATTGACCATAGCTGCATGTACTGACTGTACACTAGTGTCTAGTTACCGACGGTAGCAAGCTGTGTGTGTATTTTCTGGGATCGATGGTGGTGTCTAACACTTCTGTTACACCTCAGTCAAAAACTAGGTCAGATAACCGGCATGAGACGTTTCTTTGTGCGCAAGTCTTCACACCCTTTAATACCTGTATTTATAATGGGAGCAATACTCTACAAGAAAGTATGCAACTATATCTATAACTGTCAATCACCCACAGTTGTGATGTTAAGACTCTGGAAGTAACTACTTTACACAGAAGCTATAACAGAAGCCATCAAGACAAGGTAGAGGGTAGTTGGTAAGCTGCAGATGCTGATCACTCGAGAAGGGTGTGAATGCCTGAGGGGGACATGGAGTTACAAATATACAGTGATACCATAAATCTTGCTGCAAATTAAATGTTTCTAGACTACACTAGTAGGAAGGCCCATGACTACCTTGCTTGGAAAAATAAAGTCGCAATTTAAGGATGTTCACATTAACAATTTGAAGAAGCAATAAACCTTGCGCAAGATTGTGATACGTGGCGGAGGTAAATCACTGAGCATGTCGGATAGACGAGACTCAACTTACTACTACTAGACTACACTGAACATTGGTATCCAAATTTTGCAAAATATTCATTTTCATAACAGTAAGTGTTGTGTGTAATATCAATTGAAATTTAGTTTTTTCCTAGCGAAAGACAAACAAACATTTATAATCCCAGGACAGCAGATTTTACCCTTGACAAAAGGCTTGAGAAAGAAAAACCATGTAATTGCTTTCTCATGTGTATATGAATACGAGGAGGTTTGCTTAAAGTACAGATAAAAGAAATAGTTAGCCTACACAATTACACCAATACAGATACACTTTGAGTATGGATTACTCTGGTGGAAATTATGTTTGAAACGCGATCATTACTTCGCCGAAAGGTGGAACCAATGGATTTGGCACCGCTACCGTATTAATATAGGCATATGCCATAAGTCGCCTAGCCTAGACTGGAAATTGATCGAGGCCTGAACTTATTAAAACTAAATTATGTTAATCAGGATAATTTCAGAAATGGCAAATTAGTGCTAAGCAAAACCTTACGTAGATGTGTTTGCTGTCACCTTAGGTACACCTATGTATGAATGGGATTTTTGAAATTTTCCTTCCGAAAAACGCCGGCTAGATGCGTACAGGTTTTGTCTTGCTCGGTTGTAGAAATCAGCTGTTGTTTACAACACGTGACAAAGTCACAGGACTTCATGGGTGACTAGTTTAAATATGCATTTTAGCTATTCAACTGCTAGATGGTAGCGCAGCGCTCCATCCATTTACCCAGTTCGTGATCGGGAACTTGGGAACCAGGAGAAAAGGAGGGGAAAGGGGGTGGGATCGATCGGGAGGGAAAAGTTGGAAACTATGGTTTACAGGTGTGGTATAGGTCATAAGCGTAAGAACTGGGAGGGGGATTGGCAAATGGACGGAAGTATGTTTCTGCGCCCGGACATTTTTTAAGTAGGCCTATATAGAGTTCATTCACGACTGGATCCTATCTATAACAAAAAACCCGAACAAAAGCTACCCGTAATTGACTACCTTACTTAGTACCACTCTTGTCGTACTGCATATATTTCAAGGAAAGTTGATATTTTGAGAATAATTATACAGTACGTTAACGGCTGCATTGGCATATAGTTATGCTGCTGTCTCGTGGTCCAGATTTGACATCGGTGCCATACTCTATGTGTACATGTCGTCAATTGCTATCAACTTTGACCGGTAATTTGCACGGCAAATTGGACAAATGAAGTCATTAATTGCAACCTGGAAAGATTGTCTCTCAAGAAGCTCCTTTTCATTTTACTACTTGGATTTTTCAGAGGAGGGTGGCAAGTTCCCCTTGCCTCTCTCTCCTATGGATACCCATTATGAGTTGTTATCAGGGAATACACAAGTCTATTCATGGTCGAACTTCGGGAGGTAGTATGTCATATTTATATTCTCTCGAACCGGCCATGTTTGTAGGCCCTACAACAGAGTCGGTGTCGCTGTTAGGTACACTTCCCAGTCCTTAAATTAATGCATGCAACGTTCAACGAAGGATGTAGTCCGAAATTATCTGTTTGTTGTTCATGCATTTTGCAGGGGTAGATTGATCCCGTTCATATATGAAAAACAAACATTTGCACTAGAAAGTAAAAGCGTTTTTTGTTAAATTTTTTTCAAACTGTGCAATGAACTCTGATGAGTTCCTCTTGCAAGATAATTTTTGAAGAAAAATCAACCAAGATGGAGCCTGTGCACGAAAACTCAATCAACTTGATCCACTCATATTAACCACAGGCCCCCTACCGAAAATATAGTTGCAACATGAGAGGTTTACGGGTCTGAAGCCAAATCATGAATAAATTGAATTAACTTATTTATCTATGAACTAAATTGAAAAGGACGCCCTCGTTTTCAAGAGTTACCAGGGCTTTCAGCGCCGCGCTTATTATTGGGACTTTCCCTATGGTGACACGGGCCTAGTAACCAGAAAAAAGTGGAAATATCTACCTAGCTCGTTCACAAAACAACAACAAAAGATAAAGAAAAGAACCTTAGAGGTTTGCTGATATAGTGTTGTAGTGGAAACAATACTTTTTAAGAAAAAGTCGCCCAGGAAAGAACCTGGGCACGAAAACCAAACTACCGAACGACTGATCCGCTCTCAATCCCAGTCCCCTTGCATCGGGACTGTGACTGTGTGATCATCGTCGGGTGTGCATCACCATTACCCTCGAAAGGGAACAGATACTACACATGATCTTAGCCAAAAAGCCGAGGGCGATTGTAGTGGAAATAATTCCACCCTCAGACGGGCATCTGGGTAATAATATACAGTAATTTGTCTTGCATCTAATGGTGAGAATCTAAAGTTAGGTGCTGAACTTGTGACAGTGGTGAATTGTCTACATTGGTCTACATAGTCTTACATAGCCTAGTTACACAACCTGTGTTAGCCTAACCTTAGACTAACTGTAGGCCTACACTTTAATGCAGGTGTCCTATGTTATTGTTATGGACAAAATCACATTTCGTTATCTATAATAGCGCACTGCACATTCCATTATATTGTATACAATTAAGTTGATATGCCCTGTACATTCAGAAAAATAGAAGACTTGAAGTTGAAGCAACACAAGTGCTGTCACCTTTATTATTTTCATGTATTTTAGGTTACTTGATAACCCTTAACATAAACTATAGTCTAGTCTACTGGCAAGGAAGTTTATTAAGGTTTTTTTACTTTAAGCACCCACCCTTTCTGAAAAGTAGATGTTTGTGTTTGCAGGTGTTGAAGCAATGCAATTTGACCTTCCCATGCGAATACACAGTAGTACTACACCATATGTGTGGATCATTGACAAACTTGATGCTGCTAAGAACTAGACATCTATCTGCACATGCATCCAGGAAGGGTTATTCATATATTCCAGTCGAACAAGTGGAGTGCCCAGCTACCCCAGGCGCCCCCAGTACCTGGGACTTGGATACTAGACTGTTTAGCATGCTGTGCATTTTCAAAATCCCCATACATGTGCTCACACCCATAATGTTGCACACTGTAGAAGTATGAATGATTTTACTTTGCCATTAGGTAAAGGTTTTTCATTCTTTCTTTTGGTATGACAGGGAGGAGGTCAAAACCTTGGAGTTAAGGGAACAAAAAATTAAAATGAGAAAGGCAAGTAGAGGAGTATCAACTAGATATATAACTACTGCAGGTCCCTTTGGCAAAAATGGTATGGACATTAATATTGCATAAGTTTAATCAAGTTAAGGTGCAAGTTACATGATCAATATGCAAAACATTATATTTAATTTTAATATATACAAACTGCTGAAATTTATTTCATCCTTTGCACTCTAGGAATGGTTGGTCTACAGAGAAAATGACACTGACCTGAAGTGGTGAAATTAATTTCACAAGCTGGGCTGCTCTTGTGAAGCAAATTATAAACCCATAAACTAACAAAAGAGACATTTGTACGTATTTGATAATTGTCTTTCATGGCAGGATGGGGCTTAGATTTGGAAGCAGAAGAAACCCCAACAACCATTTGATTCCACTCTGGGACCCATCTCAAGTTTCCACTCTTCAGAAGTTCTTCTCATGAATTGCTGTGGTTCAGACTCTTACAGGTGAGTTTTCATAAAGTTACTCCAAATTGTATCATTTTGTTGATTTGAGCAAGCTTTGGTCACATTGTCTACTATCTTGCTGTCTATAAAATAAACATCTCAGAAGTTTAAGCCAAAAGTACAGGTCTCATTGTACCAATACCACACAGTGAATCGAAACAAGGTACACACGTACAGTGACAGATGAAGAAACACACGTTAGCACTCAAGTAAATTAAACCTTCACTCATATGTATGAATAAACTTGGGCAGCTGATGTTTTGCAAAAGTACTGGTGTATGATTTTCCAAAAATGATTGAAGAAAATGGATCAAAATATACCAAATAATTCCTCTCCATGGACAGAGCTTTTATCAGTCTTGATGGTCTGGAATGGTTGGGAAATAAATTATTATAATTTCTTGCATTTTTTTTTTATATGGGGTCACAGTTTTTCTTGTGAAGTCCTTCTTGATGTGTAACAGAATAAAGAATGTATTTTTAATCTTTGATAGTTAATATTTGAAGAAGGTCATTTGTAGATTGAAAAGTTGGGGCCCTCTGACTTCAAAAGCATGAACATTTATGAGTGTATAGGGGCAAATTTTTAATAGTCGTCTTATCAAGATGACCAAAATCCTGTCCTGACGACCAAGATCAGCTTCAGGGGTATACAACTGGCGGACAAGTAATTTGTCATCAAATTCATATTGGATTGTAACTAAATACCTTCAAACATTTATAAATTGGTATGTAATTGCATGATCACATTGGAGATATTGAAATAATACAAAACTAGTGGTAGGCTTATGACACTCCTGAAGGGAAGTTTCACTGGCTCAATGTTGGTGTTCTATTCACAAAACCTACACAATGTAAATATTGGTCATTCTTAGCTACTTTACTACATTTTTATTCAGATAACCAAATTATCTGTTAGGACAATAAAAAACTAAGACCTGTTTGTCCCAGGGACACCAAGATATAATCTTTAAAAGCTTGCCATGTTGCATATTATAAAACTATGCATCACAACTAGTCGCAGAAAATTTTAGTTAAAAAA
>KN888014.1:51103-64462 GCA_000934455.1 Apostichopus parvimensis | reverse complement strand
GACATATCATCGATTTACTTTACATATCATCGATTTAAATCGGTATATGTCAATTTAAATCGGTATATGTCGATTTAAACCGGTATAAGTCGAATTAAACCGATTTAATTCGACATATCATCGATTTAAACTTTTATATGTAGATTTAAATCGATGATATGTAGAATTAAACTGGTAGGTGTCGATTTAAATCGGTAGAGGTCAATTTAAGCTGCTGGAAACTGGTATAAGTCGAAGGAAATTGGTATATGTCGATTTAAATCGGTATAAGTCGATTCCCCACGATTTGAGACTGATGGCCCGCCATAGAGCACGAGATTGCTGCCGAGCTCACTACTTATGATAACGAACAGGTTTAGATTTCAATGAATAGGTTTTACGTATAGAAATTGTGAATCAACCATTTCAATGAAGATTTCTTTTAACATTTAACCTGCTGTGCTGATATTTATAAATACTTCTTCCTTATTGGATAATTAAATACATCTTTCTTCCAGCGTATAATGAGTTTCTCAGTTCATGTGGAAGATTAAGGCGTTCCAAACAAAACTGTTGCTTTAAGTTGAGTATTTAACTTGATCGTCTTTGACATTTGGTACATTGCTCCACAACTTGACTAAGTGCATTGTACCTTATATTGCTTGATCTGTCCACCTAGATACATCTATTTTCTATAAGTTTCCACAAAATGCCCAGATAATGACTTACTGAAATGCCTAAATGATTCATTGATATTAATGTACTTTGGTCTGTCTAGCATATTTTAGGGAAAATTTAAAAGACAAACTTGCTGTTAATATGTAATGCATTTCTAAACTTTTGGAAATATGTAATAAGTTACTGTACCTAGAAGTATTCCATGTTCAAAGGTGAGCTAACCTAAATAACCCACATGGGCTACGCATGTGCTGTATTAAAGGTTTAGCGTATGAGGTAAATATGGAACTGTGTCAACACTGAACATGCAAAGCAAAATATTACATCACAATTACAATGACTTTCTCATCACATTGACCTTGATGTTGTAAATGATTTAGTAACAGCAAAATGAAATAAATGTAAAATACGTCCTGCCTTCCTGATGCCCATCAAATCCCCTCTCCCCTGTCTTCGGGAATATATGATCCATTGATACATACACTTGACACGAAGGGTAAATCTATGTGCCCAATTACATGAAACCTCATGTTAATTTGAAAGAAGCTTACCTATTCGTAGAGCCCCATATTTGGCTGGGCCCTAGGCCATGGCCTGCTTTGCCTATGCCATGACCCAGCCAGCCCTGGGTTAACCATTAATCAAAATAAGCATGTGCTTAGGGCACCAAGGGAAGGGGGGCACCACAGAGTTTTCCCCTTAGCTATCATGCCCTTAACTCTTTCACTGCAAGACTCAACTGAAGTCGAATCCGGAATATACAGTTTTTATTTAATATAGCTGTGGGTTCTGACCTGGAAGAAAACTGAAGAAGGGTTATAAAATAGTCAAACTTTATTTCCTTTTTAGCACTTATTGAGTTTTAATGTCTTGTCTGTTTAATAAGCATCGGAGGGGCAGAGTGCATGGGCACCATTATTGTGTTGCGCTTGGGGCAACAGTTGCCCTTAATCCAGCCCTGAACCCAGCACCGGTTCTATAATATTTATCCAGTGAACCTTTATGCCAATCTGCTACTATCCCTATTTGCTACCATTATGGGTATAAATGGATTCTATTCCTCAGATATTAAACAGGCTAACCTTGATTGAATTTTAAGCACAGTAAACTTGAAGAGTAATCACAGATATTCTTTAACTGGGACGATGTAAATTGCTTTATGACTTTTGATCTGGAGTGCAAGAATCATGGCAACAATTGTTGTTATATCATCAAAGTAGGGCTTAAACACACCCAATCTTATTTATATTATCAGTAGTCTAATTGTTTGATAATTAATTGTCATCAGGGAGTAATTAATCATTCATAAATAGTATCACAATGTAAACAAGATTTAATCGATAAGTTTTATTCAGTTTTAACTTCCCATCTGTTCATCATTGCTTTGATATAGGCGTAGGACAACCATTTGAATGACGCTACTGAATATGACACACAGATTTGTCGGCTTTTGGCCTCTGACATTCATAACCTTTCACCACCAAAGTTGTTAATTAATATTAAAGATTCTTCCCTTGGTTGATTTCCAAGTTGTGATTTGGAGTAATAGGCACTGTGTCTTTCTAAAATGCCCTTGTCAGATTGGTTGAATTCATATTTAACTGGCGCTGTGGCCGAGTGGATAAAAGCGGTGGCATTTGAAGAAATGAGGCTTAGCAATCGGGAGGTTCTGGGTTCGATACCCGGCCAGGTCATAGTAAGGTGGGTTTTTCATCAAAGGGCAATCTACGGTTTTCCCATCTGATGAAATGACTTTCTAAACTGAATAGATTCCAACCTTGAGTTAAAATGTTGAATTGGAAGCCACCTGACGTGTAAGTTGTAATCCATAAGCCCTTGCGGGTTTCTCCCACCTTTGTGGTGGCTTAAGCGTCGTTAATATAACTGCTGATTATTATTATTATTATTATTATATTATCGAACTACTGCAAGCCAGGGAAAAATTTATCTGGTATTGTATGGCAAAATGCTATGCAAAATGAGTAGCTTCCTAGACAATTGCAAAGATAATTTATAGCAGTTTTTGTACACAGAAATCATGTTTTTATATACTACATTAGGAACCTTCCAAACTGCTATAGCAAAATGTTAACAGTAAATTATTCCTGGCATTCATGCTGCTGTTAAAACAGAGCTCATTATTACAACATTACCAAAAGTAATAAAGAACACACATTGTGTCATGCATTTAATAAATTGTCTTTCAATTATAGCAAATAATAATAAAAATAGTATTTATCATATCTTGCCAAAATACTAGATTGAACATTTTCATATATTCACAATAACATGCGTGTGAAGCTTGGTAATAGCTAACTTTATAGTTTTCAAGATAAACTTTTATTTTGACAATTTGAAAATTAAGAATTATCTTGATGTGCTTTTTTATGGCCCCATTTTATAAATATTTTAATATTATTATTGAATCTGGAATAAACAAGGTGAAAAATCTTAATCATGCGTACATGTCATGCCGTACGTAACACTTCCTTAAATATCTTGACAAGCAAACCCCGTTTTAACAATTGAAGAAGTGACTGATGTAAAGACTAAACCATATGTGGTCATATGTGGTCATATGTGGTCATATGTGGTCTTAGTTTATCGCAGGTTCAGTGTAGCTTTCATGCTGCTACAATACTGGTTTTTAGCTGAATACACTGACAAATTTTGTCTGCTGGAATCCTGAGTAATTAATAACAATAGCTCAAGTATTATTTAATACTGGGAAAAATTAAATGCAAAAGAAAGGGTCTGGTCATGGTTTGCTATGTGAAGTTATCTAGCAATAAGCAAAATGGCAAAAGGTGAGGGCATGATTTGCATGGACCCCGCCCTGCAATGTAAACTTATCAGTGGTTTATAAGTAACTTTAGTGGGCTTTATCAAATATCAATAATTGTTCCATAAGACAAGTTCTAACAATGATAAATCAGATGGTTACACAAAAGTGAATCAAAATGATATTCTTGGTTTGCTCTACTCTGACAGAAATGTTTTATAATTAATGGAACAGAGAGCAAATAAAATAATATTAACGAACAAGCATCGGATGAAAGCGCTCACTGCATGCAAACTCGCCAGTTGAACATACATACAGATGGGTGGGTAATTGACTAGTTCAAGGCTCCACTTGCTCAGTGTGGTCGAACAAAGAGGATCTTTAGAATACACAAGTCAAGGTGTGTAAAGCACCTAGTTTCAAAAATATGTATCAAAAAGATCTCTTATTTAATAATTACGAATGAAACTGTAGTTGGTGATCAACTCACGCTAGTGTTTTAAGAAAGAGCAGCTCTAGGATCAGATCAGAACTGGATCCCTTGCTGGGGATCATCCTGTGTGAATGCTTGAATCGCCCCAGGGGAGATCAGATCCAGTGTGAACCCAATTGGGGGATCAGGGAAGGTTGGCCAGACGTCCAGCAAAAGGCTGGACAGTCCCCCGATTCATTGCACGGTCTTCCATCAGGGATTTCTTCTAACGGGTTGCATATGTATGTCCTGCATTTTCAATAAAAGAATTTTCAGCAAAACTGAAGACAATCGACATTCGATATGAATGCAAATGCCACAGCTACACATTTTAAAAACTCTACTTGTTGGTGTAGTGTACTGGCTTCCCTAATTAATGTGCATGTGCCCAAAAATTTTTACCACTGTAAGTGTAGGCTACAGCAAGGCTCCCGACTTCTGCTATGGGTCCGAGGGTCAATTAGGAGGCCTGATGGGAGAAAATAGAGGGCGCTCAGGAAAATACTAGACAAAGAGAGATGTATTTCATAAATTTATACGTATAGGCTAGAAATCAAGAGTACAAGAAAAGGTTCCAGTAGGGGCAGATCCGGAATATTAAAAGGGGCAGGGGGGTATGTCTCTGGGGTCCTTGCAGCTTTTCAGACAAGCATGTTTTTGAAAATCAGAGTAGATATGAAGATGCATAGTTATAGGCACTCGCATCTTTAGGGTGCGTTAACTTGCCAGAAAAATTATTATACTTATATTTTGCAACTTTTGAAACAATGTTAAAGAATTTGTGACTGTTTATAGCTTGTATGGATTTATAGTAGTCTCTTTTTTACCAGTGGGGAGAGAAGGTGGGGGGCGGGGAGCTGACCCCATAACAGTATGCATGGTTGCGCACCTGTACTTAGGAGATGATCCATATCTATAGTGCATTGTACATATTTACTGTGGTTGTATGGATCATCATCAATTTAAACATAATGAAGCTTTTCAGACAATCAGCTTGTTTTTCAAAGTCGGAATAGCTATAAAGGTGCATTATCAGCTTTTGCATCTTTCAATGTTTGTTGATTTTATGACATATGAAGACTAAGACCATTTAACATCAAGGCAGGTATGCAACTGACCTATGTTTGTACTTGGAAGGAGGGGTGTCGGGGATAAGTTGTTATGTAGAGGGGTGGGCAAGAGGATCGAGGTACGGTGTCACATCCCCTTTGAGAAATTTTGGGGAAAAATTGAAGGTGTTTTAAAATGCAAAATGATTATAGCTATAGTTTGCAACTTTTGAAACAATGTTGAATAACTTTTGACTGTTTATGGGTTGAACCACACATGCATGTTTTATATGTATGGTACTGTCAGTGGCATTGCCAGGGGATGGCCTCCCCCCCAAAAATCGTGCCCCCAGGTGCCCCCCCCAGACGCCATTTGTAGTGTTAAAAAAAATACTCAAACAAATACTTTATCTGCCTCAATTAAAAACATAAATATCGGACAGACTAAGCCCAACAATTCTTGAACATAAAGTTACTTCAAGTTGCAAACCACCTGATTGCATCTAAGGACCAGTAATTAATCAAAAATTTCTCAAAGGGGAGGGGGACACTCCCTACCTTACACCCCACCTCCAAGATGGCATTCACAAACAAACCGTTTGTGCCCCCCTAATTAAGTGATGTGCCCCCCCCGTGCCCCCCAAGATTGAAACGTCTGGCGAGGCCACTGGGTACTGTACACTAGAATTAATTGTAATCTTCTTTCTACCAGTGAGGAGAGGAGGGGGAGGGGGCGGCTGATCCCTTATGACAGTATGCATGGTTGTGCTACCGTAGTAAGGAGATCCGTCCACATACGGTTTACTACGGTTGTATTGATTCAGCGGGTACTATTACTGAAGTGGCAGTAGCTCTATAACTACCGTTCTAAATTGACGGACCCTTAAGTATGATAAATGATCTGTTATAACAGTAATACTCTAAACTCTTCAAAACACAAAGTATCAGTTAAATAATTAAAATGTATCCAACCTACCGGCCCTATACTGCTGCCTCCACAATGTTTACCCAATTTGATGTAAAAGTCAACATGCCATTCAGTCAGTATTTCTTTGAGATTCAAAGCCGGCTTTATCTACCACAAAACAAACCCTGCTCAAGTAGTTCAAACAAAGAGACACGGTTTATTCTAAGTTTGTCCAAAATAGTTTACCATTGTTTAAGAGAGATAATCCCTCACCAGATCTGGGTAAGTATTAAATACCTAGTAAACTCTGACATTGTAGGAAATACACAAGTTGCCAAACTTGTGTAGATATGTAACGTAAGCTGGTATAAAGAAAACAGTTCATAGCTGCTGCAGGCGATGCTAAGTGAATTAATGCCATAAACTTAATTGTAAAGTTTCTTTGGTTGTCAACACTGAAAAGGTTTAATAAGTTTAACCTTATTTTTGTGGATGTGATAGCTAGGAAAGTAAATATCGACTAAGCATTTATCCCAATTGAAGAAGTTCAACTCCTGGATTTTAGTCAACCTGACCTGCTTTTGCTTAAAATAGGATTTCACAATATGACATACACATTTCCCATGCAG
This sequence comes from Apostichopus parvimensis, assembly GCA_000934455.1. Taxonomy (NCBI): domain Eukaryota; kingdom Metazoa; phylum Echinodermata; class Holothuroidea; order Aspidochirotida; family Stichopodidae; genus Apostichopus; species Apostichopus parvimensis. The sequence goes on along the minus strand of KN888014.1, from coordinate 57,966 downwards.
CAGGGAACATCCACCAGTCAGCAATTTTAAACATTATGATTACATGCCAGTCTGAACATTTTGCCGGTGATATATAGACATGTGTTTTGGTTAGTATTTATTTATTCACGTACGAAGAGAAAATCAGAATTGTTAAAAAAAAAGTCTCCATTTAAAAAAAAAAATTGTTATCAAGTGTATATTGGGTGTGTACTGACCCTTAGTTTGTTTTCAGCAAATCTTTCAAAAGTTAACCAAGAAAAAAAAAAAAAACACTGTACTGTTGTAAATGCATGGATAGTACTTGTTCAGAAAGATAAAATTCCTCCATTTCTCCAGATTAAAAAAATCTGAGATAAAGTTATAAAATTTTCTCAGCACCAAGGGTCAAAGAATGAAGTTTAAAATTGAATAGGGACGGTTCTGTGTAAATCAGGTACTGACTAATAATGCTACCTTTTCACTATTCAAACGACCGCATAAGTAAATTTGATATGTTTCAATTGACTGTGCATATATATCGCTACAGCACAACATGGTCGAGCTTGCTTTGGTTACGACATGTCGTTTTCAGGCCAACAAAGTTTGGTTTTCACTCTGAAGAAGATACTGTAATAGGATTAGAATGTCACCCTCCCTCTTTTATACATAATTTAAAAATGATTACAATATTGGTATCAGTTTGTTGAGTTTTGCCGTCCTTTCATACTAATTGCTACTTATAATTCCAATGAGGATTAAATCCCTCAGTTCACCCCAAAAAGTTTTGTGATTGTATATATGTATTTTTATCTACATAGTAGTTAGCAAGACAAGCCCTTTCTATAAACCATAGAATTGTTGTTAAAGTTGGTATGCCTGTACAATAATCCTAACTATTGCACATTGATTTTCATCAGTTATAATGCCGCACAGCATTTCTACATACATTCACTAACAATTTAATCTTGCTCTACAAGTCTATTCTGCAAGTTAGATTTGCTACTTTTTGACTTTTAAGTTTTATCTCAGCCTAGTGATGAAGTTCAGACAATCAAAGGTAAACCAGAGAATCTTTTCCCTGTGTGGATGGAACTTTGATACCCCACAAATATAAAAAAGAACATCATGTTGAACACCTCTTGAGAGATAAGGTAAACGTTTTTTAAACCAATCATATAGATTGCATTTGATATTCTAGTTATCATTCTAGTATTAAAACAAACATGTGACACATGTCATTTCATGTAAAAATGTGAAATTTCCTCTATTAAAATTGGATGATTATGGAATTTTGATTTTGCTTCAATATAAGACCAAAAAGAGAAATAATCTTACCTATTTATTCTGTGTACAGAGGTAAGAGGAATTTTTTTAAACGGGGGTACTTGTAGCGGTCACCAGGTTGTGCCCAGGAAAGCATACTACTATCCATTCCCCTATTGGTAGCTATGGTGGGAAACGTCTAGGTAGGTACCATTTAAAAGAGAATAACTTTAGAGGGAAAAATCATCTTTTTCACATTTACCAATCTCCCGCCTCCCACTGCCCCTTACCTCCCACTGCCCTTCCCCTTCCCTCCCCTCCCACTTCCCCCTCCCCTTTCCCCATGAACTTCTGCTATCCTCCCTAATTTACCTTCTCATGTGTCAGTATATAGTAACTCATGTTTCTTTCCATGGACTTTGTTTCTCATGTCTGCAGAAGATATCACTGTACAGTTTGAAGCTACATATAGTACTATATACTCTCGATAGATCATATTCTAATATATTCCACAAATGTGGCTCGATCAGTAATTTATGTTCCTTCCCATCTGCAGCGATAAATGTAAATCAATCGCAGTTGAATTCAAACCGTGTCTTCCTGATGCATCGTGGGATTAATCCTTCCACTATCCTCTCAGATGTTCTAAATCAAACGGTGAGAATAGTTTTTTTTTCTGTTTTGACTCAGATGGAGCAATCATCTGTAAGACCATGTAAATTTTGCATCTGGCCGTCGTCGGGAGACTGTTTATAAAATCAGTCAAAAGCAGCGGCGAAAAAATAACAGCCTCGAATATTTTGACTGTGATTAAGTCCGTCTCGGTTTATGTGTACGTTACTCTGTCACTGCCGCCGCCCAGTCAAAGTGGAGAGGGGCTGATGTGATCTTTAATTTGTTGAGATAAGAAGAAGGCAAAGTACTGCCTGGTTAGGAATGCATCATGTTAGCACAGTGACCTACTACACTGACTGGATGGTGAAAATTATATATAAGTGAACCATTAACAGAATATACACTGCACTTGATAGCACTGTGTCACACACTATATTTGAACTTTCGTTTGGTGACAATTGTATACTATTTACTGATATTTTATTAGTCCTACCTATAGCAACTGTGAAAGAATAGAATTTTTTTCTTCTTTTCGTGCATAAGTTTAATGAATGATGGAAAACTCATACCTAGGGAATTGTAGGTCATAGTGCCATAAATTTCTTTGCCCTATATTCCATTGTTGTTTTCATATAATTTATGGCGATTTTGTAAAGTGCTTTGAAGCCATCGCATATTGAGTGATAAAAGTTGCTTGTTATTAGTATTATTATTATTAATTGTCTAACATTTCCCAGTCAGGTTATTCATTTTAATACTCATATAATAATTATATATGAAAAGCTCAAGTTTCTCTTGAAATCCCTTCCCTGCCAATTTCCAAAAACTGTTTAATAAAATTTGAACATTTTTATCAGCTTAATTGTTTTTAATTATAAATTTCATTTATTGAGACTGCACCTACTTAGAAATGATCCAGAGAGCTGCCATGCCTCTTTAAAGCACATCTTAGAGGCCCATCAGGGTAAAATATCCCTGTGTATGTGTTTTGTAGTTGGCTATGTAGTCTGCTGAAGGGAGCTAGACACTGAGAGGCAGGAGCAAAACAACTACTTATGCTGATAAGAGAGGCAGGAAGGATGAGATGGAGAGCGGCAAATAGTATACTTGTTAGTGGGAAGAGCTGTGAGGATAGGAGAGCTTCCTGATCAAGACTATTTTGAGATGAAAAAATATGTACATTGAGAACAATTAATTGCTTTTGCACACGAATGGCGTTCCCCAGTATAAACAGACACAACTAATATACACATATATATGTACATGAGGTAGCAAAACATTTAATATCTATATACAGGCTATGCTGTACTGACATATATGAATATCAAAAAATATATATCAAAAAATCGAACTGCAATTGGAACGCAAGCAACTTATCAGGACTGTACACAAATGTAAATAGACTTGAGAGACAGACGACAGGATTCGTTCCTCCTTAGCAACACAAGGCTCCTAGCCGTATTTGCACGTAAAGAAGCGTGTATGATTTGATTAGAGTAGCGGCGATAAACAATCTATAAGACTCTGACAGTAGATGTTCGAATAGTGGCCAGGGTCCATACAGGCCGTCAAGCTTTTTTTACTATAGTGGTTGTAGATGATCTTTGTCAAACATTACACAGTATTGTTTTGAATGCAGTTGTAGGGTCACCTCAAAATTGCAACATGTACGTCCCTCCTCCGTATGGCCTCTGCTATTACAAAAAAGCTGGAAGTACAATTAAGTGAGTGTGAATATTTGCAGCAAGCAATTGCTCTCCCCCAACACTCCTACCCCTCCCCCCTCTTCTTCTTAGGTGATATCCCTTGTTAATTGTTATGTTCATGTCTAGATTTTATATCTATATGACTTGGTGAACCCCAATACACTGGAAACCAAAATTGAAACTATAAACCAGTCACTTCCGAAATATATTGATTTAAGGTCACAAATCCTGGTTGAACAGATTATAACATATAACTAGCCATATTTATGACCTACATATCATTGAAGTTGACCTACTTAATGACTATATCCATTGAACTTTGATGATCCATTACTTTTTTTTCTTTTGTGGGTTAATTTCCTTTACATTTTCATGCTTTGTTTTTAAAATTCTACATGGCAATCCGAAGATCTACTTTGAGTTAACTGTTTGACTTGGCGCTGCAGTGGTGGGTGCATTCTTCACTCTAAAGCCCCGGCCCTTCACCAACCATTGAGCAAATCCAATTGTTTGTGGTGATGGGACGCGTTTCATGTTTGTGCATCACGTCTATGAAACGTCATCACGTCTATGAAATACCCTGCCATTGGTGCTTTGTCTTTTATCCACCTTTGATTCTTTCAAGTCCAAAATTAAAACTCATCTTTTTTAAATGTACTTCGAAGAGATAATCCTGTTTTTATCCTTCTTTACATTAGTTTCATTAATTTGATAGATTTCTTTTTTTTTCCTTCTGATTTTGCTTTGACTACATTTTTGCTACTTTTATTACTCTTATGTGTCTTATATTTGTATTTCTTTAAAATAACCTTTATAATGTTAAGTCTAGCCATCATCATCTATTTTTTATTATTGAGATTATATTCTTCCTCAAAACAGCTAACATAAAACTTACTCTATTGTAGAGATATCAGAGTTTTAATTGTTTCTAATACATACACAAGACTTACAGTAAGCAAGTAAAGATATGACATGATGCAAATTATGCAGGAGTGTTTTTAATGGTTTTCTTAATTTATTAATACGATTAACATAGGCGTAGGAGGTGGGGGGGGGGCTGGGGGGCTGCAGCCCCCCAATCAAAATTGTTTTTAAAAATTCGGGCAATATGCTGATAATTTTTCGGGCACTACTGAAAGAAAAATAATTTGCAATGTGTTTTTCAATTGTTAAACTTATATTATTATTATGATTATTATTGTAACGACTTGCCCAATAATTGTAACCAATATGGAAGGGTAATAACACGGCAAATGATTGTATGCTATTGATAGGGATGTAATAACCGATGTTTGCCTATATAATATGCACATTAAGATGTTGAACGGGCGCGAAGCGCACAAAATATTTTGGTTATATTTTTTGGGGTAAGTCGTTACAGCCCCCCAAATCAAATTGGGCTCCTACGCCTATGACGATTAATGTACATTTTTCAATACTGGAGATGGGTTTTGCAAATGCTGATAAAATATTGAAAATTGTGTTCACAAACTAAATACTTTGCATTGGTTTTCAGTGTCGACACTGTTTGCATTCACCTGTGAAGTATGGAAAGAATAACAGAGGGAGAGTGAAAGTTCTTTCAACATAGATTGGATCTATGACATCACAGACTGACAAAGTGAGCTATAGAGATCCCTAACATATATATGACTCCTAGAGGTAGGTGTACCATAGCTATTGGGGGTGTGTGGGGAGGGCATGGGCAGGGATGGGGGCATTGGGGACGGGATGGGCAGTCGCTCTTCTCTGAGCCTAAATCTATTGTACAAAAGATGAGGGTTATTTGTTTCTATTTAATTGAAGCAATCTGTATTGTACAGCTGTTAATGCAGTTGCCTATAGCTAAGAATGCTATTTTCCTGGTTGTCCAACGATATATGGAACTTTCAAGCACCGAATACATAGTATTGACAAACAACCGAATAAGGGCAATTGTTTATGTTGTTTCTTATATGAGCAGTGAAAATAAAATGAAAGCAGAACATAAATTTAGTAACCGTATGAGGTATTTTAGGTGTAATTTAGTACACGTGCTGACTGCATAAGAGGTTATATCTTGCTTTTCCAGCCTTTTCTATTTCAAAACAAAAATCCATTGGGGGGGGGATGACATGATGGGACACAACAAATTTGGGGTACATCCCCACGTCCCCCACCCGTTGGACAAGAAATGCTATTGTTGCTCGGCCGGACAGTGTACTATGCGATATGAGTATATGCTACTTACTAATACATACAGCAAGGCCAGCTAATATACAAAGGTAAGTGAAATGCACTCTTAGACAAAGGATGTTTTCACAAGCCTCAAAGTAAACATTATTCAAAAGCAAATTGCTGTTTCACTTTTAATGTCATTCCAAGTTTATTCCTCTCACCCTCCCTTCCCTTTTGTTTATGTTAGTAATTCACAGTTGCCATGCCAAACCATCTGCTTTGTGCAATTTCGCTGGTAATTAATATGCATGTATATGATGGCATGCCATGATATTGTTTGAGTCCTTTTCCACGACCGAGAGAGAGTGAAGTGTGATTAATGTTTAACCAGTCCTTCTTCGTAGTAGAAGCAGAGTTCACTGGGGCAGGATACCGTGCTGCGTTCATACAGCATAAACCAGATCACATCCTGTCGTTTAATAGGACAGCTTACATTTTTAGTTGGCTGATGTGCTATTGGGTGTTCATATCTACTGTTTGGCTGTTTTGTTGCAAAATTTTCATTTTATACTGGATACCGGGACTTTGTACAGTCTATTTTGTGAAAGTCGTTTACTACAAGACCGTGTATCGAGATTAGGTTCTAGTCGTACAGTTGCTGCTGCAGGACGGTAAGGTTTTAGTAATTAAAAAGATCTTATGACAGTGAAAATGTGAAATATTCATCAAGGAGAATCTTCAGTGGCATTAGTAATTTAATTCTAACCGCACATGCGGTCCAGGATCAAGCCTGTATTTCTTTAAAAAGTTAATTTTTCACTGCATGGTCACTATATGTCTGAAAAATTAAGATTAAGTTGAATAAGCAAATTTATTCTAAATATTATCTAAATTATTTGCAGTCATTGAGTTTAAGGTTGACCACATTTAGAGATTTGCATGTAGACATTTTTTGTAATCACGTCCTAAGTTGAAGGAATAGTCATAAATAATTGTTACAAGTATTATTGAAGAGAGAGGTATTTCCCCCTAAACATTAATCTCTGTGACTAACGTCAATAAAATATGATTCAGTCGTAGTGTCCCTATCTCTAATACCACGATTGGGGAAGAGAGGAGTATTAGGGAAGTGTAACGTATCCTGTGACATAAGAACAATGA
>KN888014.1:27619-51053 GCA_000934455.1 Apostichopus parvimensis | reverse complement strand
ATTATATTTATTTATTACATTTATTTTGATGGAGTCATCTCCAAAAAGATCATTTTCATATCTTTTGGTATTTGTTTATTCTTTGACATATTCAAACAATGTAGGGTGTGTTATATTGCTATTTGTTATGAGCACACAAATGACAAGAACATCCTGATAGTCCCCTGTGGGAGGGTGGGGGAGGGGGAATGGGTTAAGCTTTTGGGGGGGATTTTTATGGAAAACACCCTAAATTTCCATAAGTTTTGTCAGTTATCAAGACACACTGATTTGTTCCCTATGTGTAGATCAAATTCTTTTGGGTGCAGTCTCTGCATACACTTGAGGTATCATCCGAGCTCGGTGAACATCATAACTTAAGTTTATCGAAAATTCTATATTCAACAGTTTTTATAGTATCAGTTTCCTATCAAGACAGTTTGCCATAAGGAGGATGCTAGATAATTACCATATATTTGTGTAGAGATTGGAGGGGGGGGGGCGGTGGAGTAGGGTAGGGGAGGAGGAAGCAGAGGATGGGGTAGGGGAGGGGATAGAGAAGGGAGAGGATCGCGGCTCGGTCAGTCCAGGCAATAGCTATCTAGACGGAAGGTAATCAAATTCATTAATTCATCTCTCATGATCGACACTACATTCCTTCTTGACGGGACTATTCTCTTTCAACTTCGATAGCAATGATTTTATTTTGAGTAATTTTTGTGGGGTTTGATCCTTAAAATTGTGGACCAAGCAGCTGTTGTAAGTGAGCACAGTTGACATGACACACAACATAGGTGTGCAAATCACTGCCATGTGCATTAGGTGAGAACTTAGGACTATCAAGTAATAACAAACTTTGCCCCAACCCCCTTACATCCCACCCCCACCCTCCACACCTCTGAAAATAGTAAAAGTCATAATGATCCTTCATATGACATTCATTGTCCCTTAAATTACGATACTTCTCATTTCTTCACATGTCAAAATTATAGTCTATAAAAAGTCTATTGTTGTGATCATAATATTTTTGTTTGTAGTAACAGAAATGAATTTATATTTGAATCCATTGTGGTTCATTCAATTAATTCTGCCCTGCAAATAAATAAATAAATAAAGATGTAGGTATCTGGGTGAAAGGTTAATGAAGGCAACACTGCTGTGGGAACTTATATAAAGCTCTCTTGAGGAGATAATCTAGCTATCAGTACTGTAAGGTAATAACAAATTAGTACTGTATATGTAATAACAAATTAGACACCTCCCCTCAATCCCACTCCCGCCCTCTACGCTTGATCCGTGACCGTCATTGTCCTTCGTATTTATTTACGAAATAGCAAAATAGTTTATTTTGAATCCATCATGGTTCATAATAAATGAATTCCTTGATCCCTGTAAAAGAAACATTACTAAGCAATTTACTGTGATTGTAATAGTGTATATGCTTGGGATTTCCGTTGTGCGGTAATTCAACCAGTAAGACAAATAGCTCAATTACCTCTACCTTGGCAATTTAATGACTCGGAGTTGCATGGGCTATCCATTTACTGTCATATTATCCTTAAGGTAACTGGGTGAAAGGTTATAATTAGGGCATACAATATTGGGAGGCTGCTTATATAGAAAGAGCTCTCTTGAGGACAAGTCTAGCATAGCCAATTTGATATGAGAAATGGATTTCATGTGTTTTATAACCTTACCATGAGATAGTAGCAGCACCATCCAAGGCAATGGGGTGGGGGTGGGGGGCACCTAGGAGAAAAACATATTTGGGAGGAAAAAATGGAGATGTGTCTTAATTATTGAAAAGATGCATTGCTGCTTTTTTGTGCATGCTTTTAAAGTACTTTCAATATGCCGATGCAAAGCTGTAGTTAGCAATCGTGTCACCACTGACACATATAGTACCTATAATTATTATTAAATTATTATTAGAAGTTAAATTTTGCCACGTCTGTACTTTCTGTTATTTTTCTGTTTTCAGTTTTACTCTGTTAAGTGGATCAATGCAAAGAAATTGTCGAGATTGTATGATTAGTCGTTTCAATATTAATTTAACACTCAAGTGCCCTCCAAAAAATATTAGAGGATAATTTAAAACATACATGAATATATTTACCACAAAATATTTCCCAAGTGTGTCGGCCTAGTACAGGTACATTTGCTTCAGATTGTTAATTTTTGCTGATCAGGCCAAACCGAAGGGCATGCATTCACAGAGGGGGAAAAAAGAAGGCTTCTTGACAAATCACCCTTGAATTAACCCCTGTAGTATCTTATTGGTGTCATATTACGCCCCACATTATAAAGAAAAAGAAAAATATTCACCAAAAATAAAGATGATATTGTTTTGTTTTTTTTACACAATAGTTTTTCTCTTTGATGTGGAGTTGGTTATTACATTCAAAATCTTTGCCAAAGAATCTACTTTTTTTTCAGTTATTAATTACCCATATTCTAATCCAGGCATAAAGATATTACCACTGTTACATTATAACATAATACTCATGTACATAGCTTAAATCTATATTTATATGCAGGCTAGTATGTAAATAAACTACATCCCACATACGAAATGTACTACGATGTCCTCGGAATTTTAAAACAATGCAGTAACTGCTGCATACTAATTGAAACACGCACGAGTGGCTGGCTGTGTGTGTGTTTATGTTCAGTGATTAAGTAACCTTTGTAGCGTTAATACTGCAGTTTCTAACTCTGTATAAAGGTTGTCGTAGCTATCGACTGCCTCAGCCCTTGGAGATCGACGCTCTCGCCGTCATCAACATCATCACAGCGCTGACTCTGTGTAACGTCCTCGTCATCAACGTCTCTGTAAGGTTTAGTTTGTTTACTGATCAGACTTCGATGCCCTCAGCCTGCCCAAGTTAGGTTACCAATTAACACAGAGTGGTTACTCAATAGCATTTTTTATCTAGACCGCCGGTACCTATTTATAAGCTTTATCAGACTCAGATTAACATCAGTTGTGCTTTTTTCTCTTCCAGGAGCGGATATTGCCTTGGTTTGTTGCTAAAGGTATTGCTTTTTCTGGATCTTGCCGAGACTCTTGTCGGTTTTGAGTAAGTTTCTTTCCAGTTTTTGTATCAAATTTATCAAATTATAAAAAAAATGCAAAAAGCAGAATTTTATTTTATTTTGATGCTTGAATTTTTTTTTTCATCGTTTGGTTTGTTAGTGTGAATTCTCAAATTTCAATTAATCATAAATGAAATTATGTGAAATAAACGGAAAACTGATTCTCATATTTGTCCGATTCCGATTCAATCCCTGTAGATTATGTGATTCCTATTGAAAAATTCATTTCAGCAGATATTTGTGAAAATTTAAGGTTTCATTCTTTGTTTCACTGGTGTTGGATTATGACATAAACTTGTTGTTACATATGGCTGTGTGACAATACTTGTCATAAATATTTTATATTCAGCCCTGTTGTGTTAAAAACAAAATAAACAGTTTTAATTTAACAGCAAATATTTAAGTATCACTGTAACAATCCCTTTTCCCTTCTTGGTGAGATCAGAAATTCGAAGTATCACACTGTCTTTTTTCCTGACAATGTTTTAGTTCTTAACAGAGTTGTCTAACCATTAGTATTTTGCTCATATATAAATTTTCCCCTACTAATTCTTTAATTAATTAAAGCAGCTAGCCTTCTAAGTTGATATGGTAGGTGGGTTGATGTTGTTATATACTAAAATCCTACCTTAAGTTTACTTAATCAGAAACATTTTATAGTAATGTTACATTTCAAATGGAGTAAAATTTGAAAATTGTGCTTTTTCATGTTTATCATCATATATGGAAATGTATGTGCAAATTGAAATTAAAGAAAATCAATTCATTGTCAGTTATTACTTGTTCTTTTTGCTATTAATTTGGCAAATATTTATGAATTTAAGAATGGTCTCGATTGCGATATTTTGAGTAACATAGTTTGACGAGATGCAAGGTGCTGCGTTGAAATGCAAAAAAAGGGTTTGCAATAATTAATTCTTAATTAGTAATTAATCATATACTTTGCTCCTCTCTTACCTGTCTTCAGTCCACTTATGCACTATTTATGCACTAACCTATTAATTAAATGGTAACCTATTAGTAGTTAACGTACTTAGAGGAAAATACATTTATATTTAAGTAGACCGGAGACAGATAAGTATTGATCGGCTGCTCGTTAATCCCCCTAACCAGTAAGTATTGGGGACAATAAGATCCAGATTCAGGCGTTTTAAGCAGATCTCCATGGGAAGAAATAAAAAGGAGAGGCTGTGGATTTGGTGAATCGCTCTCAACTGCAGAGAGGAGTGTTCTTTTGAATTATGTAAATGAGATATGAAATTGCGGTACACAAGTTCCGTGGCCTGTAATCACATAAAGATAGTTTCTGCTTTTTAATTCAACAGTACTTATGCCTCAGTATTGATCTAAGCAGCAATACAAGAGTTGATTTTGTTTTGTTTCTCCTTCAATATCACCTAATCATAACTGCAGATGGTGTTTTGTGGATTTCTTCATGCAAAAGTAGGGTTACAGGGGAGGAGTTAGAAATGGTACCAGCCTTCTGGACATAGGAGAATAGCAGAGGGAAGGGTATCTAGTGTTACAAGCAGAGGTTGGAGGATGGGGGAGATTTGATTCTCTGCAGTTTAAATATGATATTATGACTTAACATGTGTAGTTATTAGCAGAGTTTCAATAATTAAACTATTTCCCTATAGTTACACAAAGCTACACATGCACTTTATTGATTTATGGGGATTGAGCGTCGGTCTCAGCCATTTCTGGCTTCTTGACTTGACATTTACAGTTCTTGGATAATGCTCTTTATGACAGTAAGTGGCACTCAAAGAGGATATTAGGAATTGAGGAAGTCATTTAGCAATTATTAACTGACAAGGTTTATTATTTATGACTCTTGTTCAGGTTTAGGTTATTATTAGTCTAAACAAAGAGGGTTAAATAATTGCCCCCCCCCCTTTTTCAAGAGTTAACCTGCAGCTCTATTTCTTGAGCTTAATGATGACTTTAAATATTTTACGGATGTTTTTAAATTAGAAAAAAATTCTATGTCTCAGTGTAGCTAATAATGCTCTGATAGTGTGGCAGTGAGGTGCTTGCAGAAGGTGACCATTATTTTAATTTCTAGCATAGTTTGTTATAGCTGTTCTTATGATCTAAGGGTGCTTTGAAGGTGTGAATCATGATTAATTTTGATGTACTGCACCCCTGCAGCACTGGTCTCCTCTTCAAAAACTTATTCTTGAGCCCTCACACACTTTCTCCCCTCTGGAGAGGACAATGTCATTTGCTACATCCAGTCATTAGATAAAAAATATAAAAAACCAAAAAACAATGGCCACTTACCAACTATATCACTCATTTAGGTTTTGTTTCAAGATAAAACAGTCAACACGCTACTCGATCATTTCTTAAGCAAGTCTGCCTAAGTTACTGAACTTGACTAATCTGTTACTTAAAAATGATGAAATCCATAAATCCATAAAATGTTTAAACACTTTTTACAGTGAACTTATTGTAATTTTTGCAGCTGGTCATGGGAAAACAGACAGCCAGGGTTTTGATTGCAGTTATAACAGTCAGGCTGATTTGTGTTGGGATGCACGTTTGTCATAAAAAATCCAAACATGTCACTTTTACTGTTACTATATATCTATAGAGGGCAAAGCTATGAAAACTTTAATATAAAACTTATAATTCATTAGAAAATTCTGTTAAACTTTTCATAGCTTTGCCCTCCCATGGATATATAGTCATGGAGTGGGATTATTATCCAACTGTCATAATATTACCAAACATTTATGTTCTTCTCATCTAAATGTCTTTTAATCATGTTGTTCGTTCGTGTAGGCGATTATAGGCACACATCCCCGTTACATCAACACTCTGACCGGGACAACCCCCCACCCATTTTAGAGTGGCCACCATGCCCCCTCAAGATGGGAACTCCAGTGGTCCATCCACGAGCAAGAGGAACCCCAACAAGAATAATAACAACACCTCCAAGAAGTCGAGACCGCCACGCCCGGCCCCTGGTCATGGCCTAGCTGAGGTGGTCCTGGATGAGGATATCCCACTCTCCCCTAACGACCAATCCTACCAGGATTACAAGCAAGAGCATCTGCGTGGGATGAAATATGCCAAGACTGGGGCTCTCAAGACCCTGCTACCGTACAGATCACACCCAAGGTTGGTCATATTCTGTAATGATTGTTGTAGCAACTCTGAGGAAATGCTGCAGACCACATCTGTGTAGTATTCTGAAAATGGTTGATTTTGGGAAAGAAGGGGGGGGGGTGGAGGAGGAGGGTGATATGAGATTGGATGAATAAACCTTTCAGCAATTAGAAACCAATGAAGAGGCATTGGTGTGATATGGTCACTGTCATACCCTTTAGCACCAGTAATCAGGGGGCTGCTGTTTTTTGGTATGCGCTGGAGACGACCGATGAGTGATTGTGGCACAGACTGCAAATACGAATTAAAGTAATCTTATCGGGAAGTTACAAGCAATTGACAGACACTAACAGTTTGTGGAGATCAGAATATCTCAATTAGCAACAAAATCCCACTAACATAACTTGCAAATATGTTGTGAGCATTTATAAAAATTTACAGGCGATTAATTTATTTTATATCAGTTGAAATTAAAATCACTTAATATTGTTCCCAAAATCGGATTTTGTAAAATTTCCAAACTTATATTTTAAAGTAAAAGAATTTGTTAATCAAAATTTTCTATCAACATCATTCCTATGGGCTGGGTTAATAGATAAAGACTTAATTTCTCTGTGAATGTCATTTAATAAACCAGAATTCATTCCGTTCTCACAAAGAGAAAATATCATCAGTTTAATTGATGATATATACTAATTTCAATTGATGATATCACTAATTGAAATTGATTTAAACTGTGAATGAAAGGGAACAAAATAATGATGAAATTGTAAAAACACATTTTGAAAGACAAAGAAATTGTTTGGCAGAAATGATGGTGTTTTTAGCAGTGATCTTCTAAATATAGCCCATGCGGTGCTATGTTAAAGTATTTATCAAACCCTGCATGGCTTCACTTTAATATCTCTTCAATTGAAAGCTAACATCCTAGCACAATAAAACAATCAAGAATAAAACAATAAAGAATAAAACAATAGAGATAAAATAGCATGATATGGAGAACACAAAGGAACACATTAAGATTTAGAAAAGGCGACTGATTTATAAGGAAATCACATTCAATAAGACCATATAATAATATGTTTATTTATAGAAAGGTTGTAAGCTAAATATAATGGTCACAAAAGCTTGGCTCAATAATCTAATTGTTCAGCAAGTATAGATACTTTTATAATTACTTATGAAAGTGGAAATGTTTAAAATGTTAGTTAGCCTGACATTTCGATCCTAGCAGGATCTTCTCCAACTGAAACTAATACAAGCTTAGAACACATGAAGAGACACAGATGGACAGACTGACAGATGGACATTAAAATTAGACAAATGAGCAATGAATAGAGCCAAAATATAACACTTCTAAGGAGAGGGTAAGATGAAAGGGAAAAGAGATTAGAGGATTAAGGGCTGTTGGGATTGAACCATCGCACCCTCTATCAAACTTTCACATACTTTTACATATTCATTACCTTCACACAGGCGTTTTGCATTAGATATAAGCAGTTTGATAAACAGAATTTCCCCCTCTTCTTTAAAAGTGAAAAGTTGATGTTCAACACAATTATCCTCAGGAGTCAATCACATTGTTAGAGATATATTCTAAATTAGATATTCATGTGGTTTTCTTTTTTCCTTTGAGATTTGACAAGTTTTATGTTTTATTTTAAACTGTGTGATATGCAATGTAATGTAGTAAGACCTGGAAGTTTATACAGGAAAGCTTATAGGCCAGTTTAATGTTCCATAGGTGAGAAATCAGACATTCTGTTGGTAAACCACATATATGTGACATCATCGAATTGTTTGGACTTGGTCTAGAAGAGAGTCATTGTGTCAACTATGTCCTTCCCTTTTTCAGAGTAAATCTGATCGCGACCTTTGCCCAACCTAGTACTCGGATTAAACACCGTTGCACGAGCTCTGCTTAATTACACAAGAAATTATCTGATTTGGATTGCGAAAGATAACTGGTAGCAGATAAAATTAGTTCTCTGGTGGATGTACAGACTGACCCTAAGCTACTGTTTCCTTACCTATTAATTGAAATGACTTCCAAAAGAAAGAAAAAAACAGCCTTTTGTCTCTCAATTTACTTAATAATTTATCAACGTTAACTCTTCGTACTTAACCTTTAAACAGTTTATCTTGTGCATACAACTAAAGTTGTGTTCAATACACTTACCTGGTATTGGGGGCTTGAGATCGAAACAATGATTGGGATGGAAATATTAAAATAATAGCAATACGATGTCCATAAACTGAAGTGGATCACTTGTTTGATGCTCTTGAAATGGTATCATATTTTGAAGAGCTAAAATTAGGTAATAGTTTTACAACTACTGGGAGATAAGATGTTTCCGTTAAATAAATTGGTATAATTACGTGGTACGTAGATGCTTTTATAAGTGTGTGTGTGTGTTTGATGTCAAGCATCAGGAGGGGTGCAATGTGAATCATTTTTACACTCTGAATAACAGATATTAATAAAAGATAAAAAATTTATCCCCAAAATGAGTAAAATTTAAAGAGATGTAAGAAAAAATTTAAAAGTAAATAAGTATTTTCATTAGCAAAGCTGCAGTACGGTTTTAGCGACACAACTGAATTGTACAATAAATTCCAAATAAGATAAAAAACTTTCTTATTCACCTTGAAATATTTAGTTTTGTGTGGAATTAATCCAACTGTTAAACATGAAAAGTATTGCAGATTGTTATAATTTGTAACTCTGGGGAAGACTATAATACCACCTTAAAGGCATTGAAGACTCGCCCCAAACTGCGTGCCGCCCTCTGAAAACAGTTAACTTTCCGTTGCTTGCAAGTGAAGTTTTTTTCTTGTAGCTACAAAATGCAGACAGTAATGAAACGTGATACCTTGTTATCTTTAGCTGGACCTGAGATGTCCATCGCTGCTATGTACACTGTACTGTGGGTATTGACCGCAGCTGTATGTACTGACTGTACATTAGTGTCTATTTATCGACGGTAGCAAGCTGTGTGTGTATTTTCTGGGATCGATGGTGGTGTCTAACACTTCTGTTACACCTCATTCGAAACTAGGTCAGATTACCGGCATTAGACATTTCTTTTTGCGAGAGTCTTCACACCCTTTAAGAAATAGAAATAAAGATGGCCGTTCAGTCAGCTCTATCTGTAGTCGTCTCCAATGTCAGCCTGTACAGCATGTTAAGGTCAGTTTTTAACAATTTGGAAAAATAAGGATTAAAACTTGATTGTACCAAACTGGGTGGGTGGGTATATTACATTCATTTGTTATCATATTAAATTATTTTGTAAAGCTGAAGAGACTTAAGCTTTCATTTTTTTATCTTGTTCTTTTCAGCAAAAAGAGGCAAAAGTTTTCTCCTCTGGACTACCACGGTCTTTTCAATTTTCTGTCCCTGCGTTTCCTCAACGATATTTTCTACCACGACAAGGCTAATCTGGACCCAGACGATCTCTTCCCCCACTCCCAGTGGGATACGTCATACTACAATGGTTTACGGTACGCCCTCTATTTCAGGATCTTCATTAGGCCGCTGGTTTGGCCGCTGGTTTTGACATTGTTTCTTTTCTTTTGTTTATTTTCATGAATATGTACATAGCTCTTTGTATAAGCCACCATGTTTATTTAGAAAAAGTAAGTTGGTTTGTCCCCTCAAGATCACGTGAAGTAGATTATATGATGTACGAAATATGCTTAAACGAAAGTTATGATACCCACATAGCTTAGGGGCATGTAGCTCAACGCTGCTCTCGCAGTCTAATGTAAACGTAGCCGAAAGTGCCAACTAGCCTCCTCATGTGGATGGAGACAGGATCTCTCTCCTAATTCTGAACCATGGTGCATGACCCAATCGTCACAAATTTGTTGTTCTCTGCAGATTCGAGTCCATGTGGCAAGAGGAAGTTGAGAAGAAAGGCATTGAGGAAGCATCGCTGGGGAAGATATGTCTGAAATTTGTACGGACTCGACTAGTGTTCATGTTCACCGGATTGTTAATGGTTACCATGTCTCTGCTCTTTGTCACGGTAAACTTGTTTTCTGTTAGCCGTTTCACATAATTAGTTTTTCATGTTTCACTCTGCAAATTCTTTTCATTTTTCGAATGGTGCAAGACGATCGTATCTCTGGTATCATGTCGATATAATTAGCTCTGATATAGGAAGGATAACCAGACTGAGTTTCAAAGTTTCATGAAGTGCTATTAATGGAAACATTTGAAAGAATTAAGGTTTAAATTATATCTATGATTGCTTGGGGGTGGGGGGGGGTGTTGGTCACCTATTTGCCACTGTAAATTCCTTTCCCAAAGGAAGATTGACATACGATTGAGCTTTCTATCAGTGCAAGGCATGTGGAGTACGTGTAATACCAGCTGCTTATCACCAAATAAGGAGGAATGGTAAAATTAGACAAACTTAAGCGAGCTGTCTTCAAATTTGAACCTAACGAATAATAACTAATAGACGTAAATTCATTACCAATGTTGGGGTTGCAACATCGATTCCTTCTTCCCTTCCCCAATGGACCCCCATGTTGTTTGACACCCTTATTGTTTAAAATAGTGAAATAAAATATAAAATAACTGTGATGAAATTCAGGCAAATAAAAGCTTGAAATCAGATCTTCATCATCATATCATTGCCACAATTTCTCAGCTATAGTAGCTTTAACAGTTAGCCATAGTCTATCAAAGTTAAGTTCTGTCATTCTTTTTTCTCTCACTTGTAGGCTTACCTCACCCAGAAGATCCTCGTCTACATCGATGACGGTGAACGCGATGACGTGTATGGAATTGGACTTGCCCTGTCCATTCTAGCCATGAACATCTTCCGCGTTTCCAACGGTCTCATGTTCTTCATCACCTCTTGTCGGACGGCTACGAGGCTCAGAGTAGGGGTCCTATCCATCATCTTCCAGAAGGTCGCCCGCCTCAGGAGTCTCAAGGATAAATCCGTCGGTGAGGTAAGATGATTCTTCCATGAATGCAGATACATTTTTTCCCCCCTCTTTAATATGGACTTTGTCAAAGGTGATGAGAAATTTGGCTGTTCTGGTAAATACTGCAAATATTTTTTGGCTCTCATATCAGTCCTGCAATTTTTCGTTTTTGACAATTTAGTGCAAGACGATGATTTAGCAATTAAGTGTCATCGTGGCTTTAAAGATACTAGACGAAAGGAAGTATAGATAGTACTTGATGCAGAGTGGTGTGACCGGACAGAGGGAAGGAGAAGTTAAGAGATGGGGTGGGGGTGTGGGTGGGAAGTGGAAGTGGGTGGGGAGTGGGAAGTGGAAGTGCAAGACGATGTCTTAGCAATTAAGTGTCATCGTGGCTTTAAATATACTAGACGAAAGGAAGTATAGATAGTACTTGCTGCAGAGTGGTGTGACCAGACAGAGGGAAGGAGAAGTGAAGGGATGGGGTGGGGGTGTGGGTGGGGAGTGGGTCGGGAGTGGGAAGTGGAAGCTTTATCTCATGAGGTTAGCTCTAAGATGGACACAGTTGGCTCATTCTTTACATCATCCATTTGAAGTGGTGGGTGGGCGGAGGGGGGTGGGGTGGGGGGGGCATTAACCACCCATGGATAAATATGCTTTATTCTTCTCCACCCCATTGTCTGACATCTTGGCTCCGTAAACTATAAAAAAAAACTTTGCAGGATTAAGAGTTACATGCCATTAGGATTGAAATAAAATTCTAGAAGAAAACTTTGGCAGTTAAAGTCGATCTTCTCGATTTTCTAGGTGGTCAACATCTGTGCCAACGACAGTCAGCGTATCTTTGACGTCACCATCTTTGGTAATTATCTGGCTACCGCAATTCTGCTGATCATAGCCATCCTGATTGTCCTGTACTTCATCCTGGGGTGGTCCGCTGTACTCGGTACACTGGGAACCTTCATCATCTTCTGGCCAACTCAGGTATGGATCATCTCTGGTCAGTTCTCCTCTCATCTTGTAGTGGGAAATCCTGGAGAAAAATTAAATTTTCCCATCAATTAATTTTCATGAACTTTTTGTCTGTACAACATACACGAGGAACACAGAATGTATATAATAAGGAAATCAGAGGAATATTTCGAAATTGAATTCATGATCTGGCATGTCAGATCATGACTTTCTCAAGTTTGAGAGAGTCAATGGTCAATGGTTTATTTGTATGGACTGTGTGTGTGGTGTCAGCTGGGTATAATGTCTTCCAAGTATGTATAATTGAAACACTTTGGTTGCTCTGGCTTTACTCAGTGGTTCCAAATTTTTACTGGGACAACCCTCTCAGCTGAAGATCGAAGACTGAAATAGCAAGCTTGTTTAATTCACAAATTATATCTTACTTTTTGGGCACTAAAACTATAAGAATATATTTTCTTCATTATTGGTGAATGTAACTTTTTCCCCCGTAGGCTGTCTTTGGCAGAATCACCACTTACCTGCGAGAACTCTGCATCGAGGTCACTGACGAACGTGTCCAGAAGATGAATGAGGTACTGACCTACGTGAAGCTTATCAAGATGTACGCCTGGGAAGTTCCATTTTCAAAAGCTGTTTCAGGTGAGAGGATGCATGCTTTTTAGGGAGGGGTAGGGGGAGGGGAAGTTTGAGATGGGATGGGTGTGGCAAAGATATTTAGATTATAATCCCTATTTCCATCTAATAATTACTTCAATGAACCAGATACTGGCGCTATAAAAATGTGTTTTCTTGTTGGTGAATGCAGAGAGAACAACCAAAATTAGTAATGGTGGTAGATTGCTTAGTAATTGTTTTCTATGTTAAAAAAAATGGAAACATATAACTATCTACAATATACATTATACATGTCATAATACCAAGATTTCAAATAAATTATTCCTTAATTTTCCTTTTTGGTTTTCTTTTGTTTTTTATTCATTTAATTATTCTTCATTTTGTAATAATAAACTGCTTAATTGAAATAATGTTTTGGAGTAATAAATTTGATTTGGAAATTTCAAAAATACCTGGATTATTTAAACATTCATTACTCGGAACCCTGTTTCTGTAAATACTTTTCGGTAATAATGTAAACACTACATTTTCTGTATGATATTTATACATGAAAGTGAACGATTCCTTTATCCAGCTATCCGCGCCCGTGAGAGAGGCTACTTGGAGAAGGCTGGCTACATGCAGAGTTTCAGTATTTCCCTGACACCAATCACCCCAAACATCGCCACTGTCTTCACCATCCTGGTCCATTTGGCATTTGGTAACGAATTGACTGCCACCAAGGTAAAGTTCTTCTCACAAATATGCACTTCCAAGCAGTAAAACTCAAAACTTCAAGAAATATTGTTATCATTTGCATACATATTGTATGTATGTATGTATGTATTTGTATGTATGTATTTGTATGTATGTATTTTCATTTATTTGTTTCCACATTCAAAATATATATTACACAATAATAGAAGAAAATGTATGTGACAAGTGGAGGAGGTCTGAGAAAGCCGAGGCTCTTACGAAGCAGACCCCCCGTACAAAGACAATAAGAAAATAAAAAAAAATAATGAACAATGCATGCAATAAAACAAAGGTTGCACACACAAATAAACCATGTAACTGAACTTACGTTACATAAGATAACATTATACAATTTAAAGAATTATCATATACGTAATTGACCCTAGTCCTCCCTGCAAGACCCTCCCCATAAACTCCTGTCTGTCCCCTAACTCAACATTTGTGTCCCCTGACACCTTCCCATCCCCTAGTTAACCACCCCAACCATACCCCCTAAATCACATAAATTTTAGATCCTCCTGCAAGCAGGAACTTGCAAAGAAGCCTCATTGGCTTATCAAAGCCGCAAGTTGACCAAAGTCAGTCTCTTACATTCACATACACATTGATATGAGTTTAAGTTCTTAATGACAAGATAATTGCAAAAATATATGCAAAAACTTAAAGAAAGATCATTCAAGACTTGACAATATAAATTGTAATCGAACAACCAAGACTTCAAAACTTTTATTTTTATTTTGTAAATTTGTGTTGTAAATTTATTAGTAGTAAACTTATAAGGAGTAGTAAATTTTTCTTCCATAAAAAAATGAAACAAACAATTTTTGTTTTGGTTCATTATATATTTAGGAATAATGCTGAGTAAAAAACATTGGCCTGTCTTTAGAAATTGAAAATCAAATGAAATGATTGCATGAATCATTTTCAAGACAAAATTAGATTTTTCAGTTTGGATACTAGCTGCCATAAATAAAACCCTTAAAATTATCACTCATATATATCAAAAGTTGTAGCCCCAAAATATAAAAAAATAGGGTTTCCTAAAATGACAAATTTAAATCCAACATTTCAAGTAATTTTCATCATATGTGATTATCTTGTTGATATTTTGCTTTGCAATTTAGCAATTGGATGAAAAAGGTACTGTCGCTTTTCTTTATCGTACGGTTCATCTCATCTTCATTTTGATGATTATCCTCTTCCTCACGGTGTAGGCCTTCACACTCGTGGCCACTCTGAACACCCTCCGAGCCGTGATGGGTGCTACCCCATGGTCTATCCGTGCCATTGCTGAGTCCCAGGTCGCCCTCAGGAGATTGAAGGTAAATTTTCATTCAACCTATTCAAACAGATGTTTAATAAAAATTTTCCTACATTTGCAACATAACAACATATTACAAATGAATATCATAAATGCTAACCAATACGTATACATTTAAATTTTGTTTGTTTTTTACTTATCATTTACTTACAACAATTTTTCAAAATCGGCTGTTTATAAGTCTCAAATGCTACCTGCAATTTTTTTCGATGTAAGTTAGGTACTGGCACCATCCTCCCTCATGTGATTTCAAGCAAGTGAGTGAGAAAAAACAGAGTCATTAACAATTGCTCCTGTTGGCATTTTTTACATCAAAAAATGTTTGCCAAGTTGACTTTCCACCATGTCATATAGCTTTAGTGTGCTTCATTGATGGTGAATGGGTAGTAGGTATTATGGGGGGTCATTATTAATAATACTTAGTCATTAAACTGCAAAACAACTCACCAAATTACAATTTAGACGGCCTCTTGACTATATTGACAGCAGGATCTTCGGAGTCCAAAAGTGAAAAGGAGTCTGGCCCAAAATGCATACACGATATAATAACTCAATTCAACTTTATTTTTGCATGGATGCTTTACAGTAGTACATGACAAAATGATTAGAAACTGGTATAGTTACACATATGATGAGCACTAGAAAAAAGAAGAAGAATGTTATCAAAGCTAGTGACCAAGAGAAAACGAGAAGGCTAAACAAAAAGAGAACGTATAAAAACACAACCGGAAAAACAAGGAGAAAATTTCTAAGTCACAGAATGTGGAAACCACGCTAGAAAAACGTTACGGGTAATACTGATTAATTATGTGTCGTTTCAGTTTTTGTTGAAAAGAATGAAGATCGACCTTTTACTAGATTTTTGTTTTTTTGCCAGATTGTATAAAAGTAGTTATTAAAATTAATTTTCCGCATTGGGTGTTGTTTTTTTTGTGTGTGTGTGCGTGTGTTTGTATTTATTTAAATTTGGTCCTCTTATCGTTTTTGTAGAGTATCCTGGTGATGGAAGACATGTCTCCATTGGACAAACTACCAGATAATGACAGATTTGCTGTGCTCATCAAGGGAGGGACCTTCGCATGGGACAAACTGGAGAAGGAGAATGAGGATCTGGTTGACGACCGTGATCAGTTCAATCTCAGAGACATGAACAAGGACAAGAAGGTGAACGCCGCCGGCGTCTCGGCAGCTCTGGCCGGCCTCGACAACGAAGAAGTCGACGATTTCATCCGTCGATCCGAAGTCAACAAGAAAAACCCATACGACAAAGAGCTCGTCGCTCCCGTCCTCTTCGGTATCAACTTGAAATTGGAAAAGGTAAGAAGAGAGAAAACTCTCTTGATGCATGTGGACAAAAGCAAATGTTTTGTCAGATTAATATACTCCTCCTGACAGTTCAGGGTATCACCAAAAAACTGTTGGGTATTTGAACTTCCAAGTCTCGATCTCGGGAGAATATCAGAAATGTGGGGTATAGATCAGTATTTAAACAAGTCTGTCTTATCCGGAGACTCAGAACTAAAGACATAGCACATTGGAATAATGAGATGAGATGCTTAAAAATTGCATTTAACAGCAGATTGACACATGTATGAAACAGCCATGGGATGCTTAAACCTGCATTTGGATTTTAGCTTGCAGGAAATTTCATTCCCTCAAAGAGTTTACACCATAGGTATTTTAAAAAATAATTTTTAGAAATAATTTTTAGAAATAATTTTTAGAAATAATTTTTAAAAATAAATATTTCTTTGATTCACAGGGTAAATTGACTGGATGTTGTGGTGGTGTAGGAGCAGGCAAGAGTTCTCTCATTGCTTCAATCCTCGGCCAGCTTCACACACTCGAAGGACATTGCCTCAGTACTGGCAAATTTGCGTACGCCGCCCAGGAGGCTTGGCTGTTCAACGCTACTCTGAAAGAAAACATCCTCTTCGGAAAGCCGTACGATGAAAAGAAATACAAACGTACCATCTACAACTGTTGTCTCGGACCAGATTTGGCTATTTTGCCGTACGGTGACCAGACTGAAGTGAGTATCATTATGGACTGCAAATGTGATTTAATAGTCTAGTGCTCACTGAATGATGACAAACATTTGTGTATAGACGGACATGGAAATCCATAATACCCTCATATAAAGGCCACAGGCCATCATTTCCTGATTATGATGTACTAATTATAAAGCACTCCATGGTAGGGTAACATGTAGGATGGCATAATATAGCCTGGTAGGTTTATGGTTTCTCATGAAACACTGAAAGTATACTAATGATCTGTATACTTCAAAAACAAACTGTATTTGTATGGCAATTAATATCAATATAATCATACCTTACATATTTTTCATGCCTTTTTGGCACTCCATGAATGCGGGAATTTCAGCTGCAGAAATGCAGAGGTTAATTCACCCAATTTGTTTTTGCAAAAATCAACTGAGGCCAACATATCAAGACATCCTTGTTTTTGAAAATGATCCATTTTGTCAGAATTGGATCGTCACTTGACGAAGTCTTTGTATTAGTATAGTTCAATGGATCCATTTGAGAAATTGTCAGGTATGTTAATTACAAATGGTATTCTTGCATGTGTAAGTAATTGTTACTTTCTAACAATACGTTACCCGCAAGGAGCATCCGTACCCCTCCATTTCTAAGTTCTACTGGATGGATGTTAATGGTACAGTTTTTAAGAGAAAATATCACAGCATGAAACAGGACATAAGATAAAGAAAAACCTTTCTGAACTGGCCAATTTTGATTCCGAGTAAACTTTGTTTGTATTCCTACGTATTTTTCATTCTGCGATCAGATCGGTGAGAGAGGTCTCAATCTTAGTGGTGGTCAGAAGCAACGTATCAGTTTAGCTCGAGCACTGTACTCGGACCGTGACATTTATCTTCTGGATGACCCCCTCAGTGCCGTAGACGCCCATGTCGGAAAACACATCTTTGAAAACTACATCCAGAAAGGCCTGAAAGGAAAGACTGTACTGTTTATGACTCATCAACTGCAGGTGAGAATTAAGCTGTTACCATCGTCTGCATTTTTTAAACTTGGTTTTTACATCTACCGTTGTGAAGATAAAATTACCTTTATTTCGTCAGCATGTTGTTCTGAAAGTGTAACAGCTTCTCCTATCTAACATCAGACGTATGCTTCAACAGACAATGTGTTGGAAGCTTTGTCAACATTGATCCCACAAGTAAAAGCTTGACAAGGTCTGTTACTAAATGGTTAGAAACCAATGTCAACTGCGTACTGTTGGCCATAATTACCTGCCACACTTGCATTGTGGGTGTAGTACCCTAGCCTAACCTTTGGGCATAAATTTGTACATGTCAGTGAAGTGTCCAACAGGGGTGAAAGGGGAGGGAGGAGGAGGTGGGAGGGAGGGGGGTTGGTGATCAGTGGTAAATCCCCCATTCTACTTTAGTGAAAACAGGAAATGTGTCCAAACTACTTCATCTGTTAATTTTTGTGACGGTTTGAAAAACAGCCTTTTTTCTCCATCCATTCTGTATTATTTGAGAGTGTTCTTTCTGATCGTTGCCCTAAACTTGCAGATTATATTTCCTCTGTTTTGTACAGTACCTCAAAAACTGTGATGTCATCTTGACCTTGGCCGATGGACGTATCGTAGAGAGTGGAGACCACGATACTCTGATGTCGCATAACAACGTCTACGCCGAACTCATCAGGACGTTCCACAACCAGAAGGAAGAAGAGGAAGATTTAGAAGAGGCGGGAAATGCCATCAAGGAGAAAGAAGATGAAATGCATGAGAGGAAAGAACGAGCTCTCAGCGAACTGAGCGGCCGATCTCGGGCGTCCAGTGTCCTCAGTGACATCGTTCCCAACGTACAGATTGACGGTGGTGAGTATTCATGCTACACTATATACATCAGAAAATGCGCTTATATTCCGTTCGGTCAGATCGTACTTCTCCAGTAGTGGCCCTTAAGTCTGTCCCATCGTTTTGGTGTGTGTATCTATTTCGGTACGTCGCTGATGTATTGTAAATTGTTCTTGGCGTATCTCATCTTGTGGTCAGAAGCACACTGCTCATAAATACAGTTTTTAAAAATGTTTTTTAAAATGCTAACAAATGCATGGATGCTCAAATCCTGTAGATCCTATTGCATGGGCTGCAGTGGTATATTACTTCAATGTACCATCAATTGAGATCAGATATTTGAGAGTTTGGTTTACATACAGATGTGTAAAAGTCAGGTGTAGCAGTTGGTCACTGACATATTTTTTGAGTCCATTTTGTGAACTGCATTGGATGAAACTTTGGATGCAAGCAAAAGCTGTTGGAAAGCTGTACATTATGTGCCTGCAGTCAGGTGTTTTGTCATTTTATTCCTCTTCAACTGGGACATATATCTAAAGAAATAATTAGATCTCCCGCCCCTGCCCCCTGTCCAGACCAAATATGTTAGAAATATATATAAAGATCACTCCTAGTTTTAATGTATTAAAAAGTCCCAGATTTAATAAGAAAACCTACATTTGTCTCTAACTTTCATCTTGATAACTAATTGTTCCATTGTGACATATTTTGATCAGCTACATGAAACATACAGTAGTTTGCGATGTCGTACAGCCACAATCTTTGTCCTTTTTTCCGGCCCCTTCAATGATGCAATTAGGACCTCCAAAATTGAAATCAATGTTTCTTTTCATGAATTTGCCTGCGTGCGACTTTTAGACCTACATATTGCCATAATCAGCTGACTATATAGTCATAAAAATGATATCGGGACCGCTTCTTTGTCGATCACCGTGAAGTTTCTTTTTTTATTCAAATTATTTTTGTGTTTGTATTTTCAGGCAAACTGATCAAAGATGAAGTCCGTGGTACAGAGGCGGTCGGCTTGGAGACCTACATGGCCTACATAAGGTCCATGGGTGGCATCTCCATGGCTCTTCTGGTCTTCTTCTTCTTCTTGCTCATGTTCTTCACGATGACCTTCAACAACTGGTGGCTCAGTTATTGGCTCAGCAAAGGATCCGGGGTAGGCATTTCTTAGAAATTTGTATTTATTGGTAAATAAAAGTCGTGTCGGTGATTATCATGTACCGTTTTGGATACGGGAAATATTTAACGATTTGAGCTGGCGGATCCTTAAGAGGAGGTATATATATATATATATATATAATTGAAAACGTAATGAGTTGGAAAATTTAGAACAGTGAAAAAACTTCCAGCCTCCAACCCAGGCCTCCCGCTTTATATGCTGACACCCTAACCACTAGGCTATGGACGCTGATTGTATGTCCAGAGGTTCGAAACCGGTAAGGAAAGGGCGTAATTCCACTGTAGGCATTTGTCAGACATACCATTAAAGTGTTATACCACTTTATAGGATATGGCAAACTATAACAGGCTGAAAACGACCACCATGCACAATGCATGATATTCATCAATTGTAAATTTCTGACATGAAAGTTGTCATAGATCTAAGAATGGTGCCCACACTATAAAAAGGAGTGCCTGACAAATGGTTGGAATAGCTGTCACCTGTTATTCCAAACTTTGTCAGTAAATATGCTCTATTATGGGTACGTACATTTCACCAGAATGACTACACAGTTATCACTCATAAATGATAAGGTTATAGGGTCATAGGTCATAAGCAATGTCCAGTTAATTGATTCCTTCACTGGAGGTGAATAAATGTCATCTTTCCTGTTTTTTTAAAAATTTTATATATATTGTCTTTCATCAAAGGAACTGTTCTTTTCTAATCTCATGTTTAACTCTTACAGGGAGTAGAAGGTGCAGATCCTGAGGACATCTCGCAGAATGAACGGTTGGCATTTTATGAAGGAATCTACGGTGGCTCGTTAGGATTAATCATCATCTTCGGTGCTATCAAATCTGCGGTCTTCATGAAGGTAAATCGATTGTAATCAAGAAACTGATTGAATCCTTTCACCACGAAATTGACTTGAATTTTCAAGACTTGATCTTTTGTTTAAGCCAGCTGTCACACAGCTAAATAAGGAGATAGTTAAAAAAAAAAAATCAGAATTATTATGGAAAAATTATATTCTTTGGCATCAGTCTCACAAAAGTGACTGAAAAAATGTTAATCGTCTGACAAGAGAACTTTTTGGTCATCACTTTTGATAAACTGGAAGAAATAATTGAAAAGGCTATTTTATATGTCTGTCATATCCTGTTATTTGCAGCTCACACTTCGTGCATCCTCCCATATGCACGACACAGTCTTTGTCAAAGTATTCCGCAGTCCCATGAGTTTCTTCGACACCACACCAACTGGACGTGTCCTCAACAGATTCTCCAAGGATCTGGATGAAGGTGGGTTTCAGAAAATAATAGAATAATAGAAAACAGACGACAAGACCTGTTCTTTGAGTAGAAACATGAGTGAACAAGAAACTAGTGGCCACATGCTTGATCAAAAAAAAATTGATTTTAGGATATCAAATGTGACCCATATGATGCATAAGATTGCATGCAGACCAAAAGGAGAATATGCAGATGAGCTAAAGTTGACCATAAAGGCATTGAAGACTCGCCCCAAACCGCGTGCGGCCATCTGAAAAACTTAACTTTCTGTTGCTTGCAAGTGACGTTTTGTTCATGTCGCTACAAAATGCAGACAGTAATGAAACGTGATACCTTAATTGTTATCTTTAGCTGGACCTGAGATGTCCATCGCTGTATCGTTTGTATACTGTGCTGTGGGTATTGACCGTAGCTGTATGTACTGACTGTACACTAGTGTCTAATTACCAACGGTAGCAAGCTGTGAGTGTATTTTCTGGGATCGATGTTAGTGTTTAACACTTCTGTTACACCTCATTCGAAACTAGGTCAAATTTCCGGCTATAGACGTTTCTTTTTGCGCGAGTCTTCACACCCTTTAATAAATATGAATATAATTTTGTCTTTGTGCATGCAGTTGATGTCTTGTTGCCTCTCAACCTGGAGATCTCCATCCAGAATGTTCTGGTCTTACTCTTTGCGATCATCGTGGTCTGCGCAGTCTTCCCCATCCTCCTCGGTATCGCCATTCCTTGCTTCATCCTCTTCCTGGTCATCGTCGGTTACTACCGTCGTGGTATCCGTGATTTGAAGAGAATCGAGAACATCACACGTTCTCCTTGGTTCTCCCACATCACCGCCACCGTCTCTGGACTGGCCACCATCCACGCCTACGAAAAGACGAACGACTTCATCCTCAGGTGAGAAAATAAAATGTTATCTTTTAACCGGTACCTTTGTTTAATTTTTGCTTGTGCTGTTTTGTGACTAGATTTCATCTTTCTATTTCATTCATTGATGCGATAGGGAGATTAAAATGTTTGCTAATTAACTTGATTGTGCATGTTTGACATGGCCACTTCAGAATCATGCAATGTTATATGCCAATGTAGCTAAGATGTAATTGGAGATCCCTATAGCTATTAAAATACTGTTACAATGCAGCTCCAAGCATGTCACAGGTTTTGTTTTCCTGCCAACACTATCAAGTTTATAGTATAATTATTAACAGTCAATTTGTGAGATATTAACCTAAAAAAATATGAGCAATTTTTTGTTGTTGCCAAGGACTATAACTTCAACAGAATCGTGCAAAGAACTATGTTTATGACTGAACTAAAGGAAGTCCAGACTCATATATTCAACTTCCAAAATGAAAAAAAAAAAAAAATTGTGGTACTGTAATATGCACTAATGATATTTCCTCTTATAACTTTGTTCATGGCAGGTTCCGTGACCTGATGGACAGCAACTCTCTACCTTACATGATCTTCCGTGTTTCTGCCCGTTGGGCCGGTGTACGTCTAGAGGCCTTGGCCATCACCCTTCAGTTCGCTACAACTCTGATGGTGGTCTTGAGTCATGGAAACATTGATTCTTCAACTGCTGGTCTGGCCTTGTCTTACACTATTCAAGTGAGTTTCCCTACGGATTCATTATAATTAGAAGATATAGAGCTATTCCTTTTTAAGTTCAAAGGCAACAAAAACTCTTCCCAGAAATATTTCCCAAAACTTTAAGTCAAGTGAAGATGAGTTGAATTAGTCAAATTTCGAAATGAAGGAAACTTGTAGAATTTTGAAACATCATTGTTGGTTATAATGTTATGAATGAATCCAAATCACTATGTGATGAGAATGTGTCCCACTTCCACATTTATTCGATATAATACAGTTTTCATAACTGTCCCATGCAAGGTTAGAAGGAAGTTAATGAACGGGTCACATATGATATTAAAGTTACTACAAAGTCAATAGTTGAAGAACCACATCACAAAAATAATCTGATAAATTTAAAATGCTGCTTTAATGATAAGAGGGAAATTTGGAATGGTTCAGTTTCCATGAACTAGCCTCACATGATATGACAAAGTATTTTTAACAGGATAAGTGAATTTGGGGAATTTACTTCAGTACCATATTAGCTGGACGTAGTGACAGGCAGGGGATCACAGTGACGTACTGTCCTCTCGTTAGAGTATTACCAGATTAATTTATCCAAAGATCAACCGATTGTTTTGATGTATAAAGCTAATTCCTTTCGTACTATGTGCTGAAAATCTGTAACATTCAGCATTAAATGAAGCAGTCGCTCATTCTTCGGCTTTCTATTTTACTTTCAGTTCACTGGAAT
>KN888014.1:0-13109 GCA_000934455.1 Apostichopus parvimensis | reverse complement strand
TTAAATGGATGCAATGCACGTGAAATTCAACTATGCACCCTCTGCCACATGACCAATACAAACAATAGACTTATTTCATATTTACCCTGCAGTTGACATAATAAACATTGCATGTATAATTGACAATTGAATTTTGTTTTCCTGTTTTCATAGAATTCAAAGAAAAAGGGCTTCAAACCACTAAGAAGACCTTTAGCTCCACCTTCCCCTCCTCAGCCACCTCCTCAACTTTTACCAAAGAGTGGCAAAAGATCAAAATACATCACTGGCCCGAGCTTGCGAAGTCAAAGTCTCCCTTCCCTGGTGGACGGCAACGACCTCTACGAGGATAGAGTTTCCCCTGTCCCGAGCAATGCCCCGTCTTTAGCGTCAGATATTGCGGACACCCTTCATAATGCGCCCCAAAATACCCCTTGGACCAAGCGTGGCGCCTCGTCGCAAGGTCACTACCAGGAATCCATTTCTGGTTCCATCGATCCGTCAGACTGGAGGTTTATCCTTGAGTCAAAGTACAAAATCAAGTGGGACAAGCATGGAAGCAAAAGGACCAATCCGATGGAGTCTAAATCCTTGGTTAAGCCATATAAGCCCAGAGGACCTGATGCATTCCCCCCAAGGGTGCCTTTGAGGCCTCCAGAAGTCTTGAAAGAGTTTGTGTACGCTGATGCAGATCACTTGAGGTACCATGACTTCCCGGAGTTTGCATTGGAAGACTTCCTGGTACAGAATCCTCTATACGGATATTCCAGTTCAAAGCTCAAGACAGTGATATTCTCAAAGCAAAACTACAAGAAACTCACAACCTTGTTTGCAAAATTTCTGGAAACACCTGTTCAGGAGAAGGTGAACACAGTGGAACTTAAGGGTACGGTACTACAATGTTTTTTAGGGTTCTATATTTGATACACAATACATTGCCCTTCTCATATCTAAAAATCTTTATAATTTGCGTATTAGTGAACAAATAGATGTTTTTGCAACCACTTGTATTTTGGTTTATGATCGGTTGATGCAAGCATCATCATTTTCTCACAAGGTGGAGTGTTTTTGGAACAGGTGAAAATGGGCAACATTGTAGTCAATGTCAACAGCCCGCAAACTGTGGGGCGTTACTCAAAAGTGGGTCGTGATTTTTCCAGATGTTAGAACATTTATTTACAGTCTGCGGCGTGTGCCGAGGGAGATCGATTTTAAGTTACAGTAGTTTTTACATCAAATTCCATAGTCCTAGCTAGCTTTCATACATTCTGAGAATCAGTTCTGAGGGGTGGGGCTCTGCTGGAATGTGGCCCAGTCCTGGTGGAAGATCATGGGTTGTTTGCCTTACATTTTTCTAATTTGTATCTGACTAAAACAGGTGAGGATATTCCAGAGGTGCAGCCAAGGGTTCCGCAGCATCAGATTCTGCTTGAAATTTCTAACATGATCCGACAGCAGATGAGGAGTATGGTGGCCGATGATCTGCTGGAGCAAATTCCTGGCATGGAGGGACGAGGGCCAAGCCCGGTATCTGGTTTTATGAGGCCTCTTCCTCCAGTTACTAGGTGAAAACATTATGTGTTTCCTCTGGGTTTTTTCATGGTTGATAATTGGTGATATCATTCACTCGACAGAAAATTTTGTAAGAATTGATATCAGTCCTCTCTGAAACGTGTCCTGTCAGCACACACAGTTTCCAATCTACCTAGTTCAACTACATTGGTACCTATAAACCTATATACTCCTCCTTCTGAAACTGCCCTTTACGACAGTGCACAAGCGGTTTGCACAGAAGAGTTTACGTCGATGTGAATCACTACCGCAATTAATTATTTCCATGCGGTTCATTGTGAACCATTGTGTGTTCTTTCAGATTTCATTGAAATACTGTGTTGTAGCCCTGGAATAAATAGGTGTCAGTCTTAAAAAAAATTTTCAAGTATTAATTAGTTTTTAAATTTAAAAGAGAGATGATAATATAAGTAATGACAATATATATTGGAAGCTCTTTCTTTTCTTAGTCCTTGTAACTGCTAGACAATTCTTACAGTTTGTATTGGTAACCCTTCAGTTCTGATGATTTCAACTTTGTCATAAACGAACTGAAATAGCTTGCAGTATTTTGTTTTTGTATTGCATTTCTGTTGTCATTTTTGTAGAGGAACTGCAGTATCGGGAAAAGAGAACTTATTCAGTGCACCACCATCCAAGTTCTTTCAAGGTTCTGTTCGAAGTCAGGAACCATTCGGTGGGTATTACATCACATTGATCAATTCCCAGATTGGTAGCCTGATTGGGCATTTATTATTCATGTTTGGTTACGATGCCGAAGGCTCAGTAACTTTTGCAATCAAGTAACTTTCTGGAAAGGGGCCAAGATTTTAAAATTGCAATAACTCTACAACTTTGTATTGGATTGTATTCAAGCTTGGAATACAGTTGTTGGTTAATAGCTGGTACATGAAGGCCTACAAATTTTGGGA
The DNA here is from genome assembly GCA_000934455.1 of Apostichopus parvimensis. Classification (NCBI taxonomy): domain Eukaryota; kingdom Metazoa; phylum Echinodermata; class Holothuroidea; order Aspidochirotida; family Stichopodidae; genus Apostichopus; species Apostichopus parvimensis. The sequence goes on along the minus strand of KN888014.1, from coordinate 10,647 downwards.
CCATCTGGGTCCCAAAATATATTCTGAGTGCTCTTTTGGGCTGGGTAGGTCCAAATTTTATTTCCCCCTCAGTTGCATATTTGGACACATTCTGTGGGCCCAAAGTTGTGGGGCCCAATATAGGACCATTTGGGCCCATATTTTTTGGGGTTTAACTTTTGGGGCAAACATAAATCCCTGGTACCTTCCTTTAAATATATTATTGCATTAGTCAGTAGATAATCCTCATCAATTTGGTGTGCACAAGTTCCAAGTATATTAACGTGTATGGCATACCACACCATGAATATGTTTAGGCATGGTAACCAGTAAACGTTGTCGTGATGTTTTGACAGTAGTCAGAGTCAGATGTTGGTGTAGTCAGTGTGTGACATCACAGCTTATTATTCACATAAAGTAAAACATGTTGCAATATTTTATATTTCACAAAAAGAGGAAAAAGAAAGAAAACATTATATTTTCTAAATCTCATATTTTAGATCTTTCTGTAAATACATCAAAACTACATGAGCTATGAAAAACCTCATCCTATGTCATGTTATCAGAAATACATTGTTAGAAGTAAATGAAGAATACATGCCTGGCTAACGCTGTAGCTGAGCTGTAATGTGATCTTAGTAGATGTGAAAAGTTTACATTTTTCTTTTTGCTTTTTGTTTCAGAGGATTCCAATTCAGCAGCCACGATCAGTCCCTCTGAGCTAGCTGTGCTTGATTGTCTTGTCAATGGAGGACTAGCCCTCAGCCTGAAGGTACAACACTTGAAAGTGTATTTATAAACTTCATATTGATGTGTTGAATAATATCATTGAACCAGATTGGTTGGCTGTTTGCACATATGGGCAGCTAGTGGTTTGGAGGCATAATTGGTTATAGTGTGTGTGTGATCTATAAGAGAGGGAGGTGGGGTGTGGGAGGTGGGGGGTGTCATTTTTTTTTCTTTTCTCCTTTTTAACAACCTAGTGCATTGTAAAGTCCTCACATTGTGCATTTATGTGTAATTAGATTATGTCTTTTCTCCCACAGGCCCACTTTATCGCCTCTTTGCCAGAGGTCAGTCCACTGAACAGGACCATTACCTACCTCAACTTATCTTTTAATGACTTCAGAGTGAGTACTAGCAATTTGAACTAACATGTGATATTTTTCTAGAAAACAACTTGAGATTTCATATGGCATAGTAATTTTCAGCTATATTAGTTGTTTGTTTTCATATATTTTTTTGAAATATTATTAAATGGCCAATGTAGATAATGTCGCTGTTCATCCTAGCGTATATTTTGCAGAAGTTTGTCCATTTTGGATAGGATTTGGCAGTAAGAGGCTAGATAACTTACTGACAGCATTGGACTTCTTTTCAGCCACTACCACTTCTACAAATTATTACTATGATGATGTACTTAAAAATATTGAATAGATCTGGAAAACAAATATTAAACAAGAACTCATTATAAAAAATGACACATTATATTTTACCCCATTAAAAAAGGAATTAACCATTTTGTGTGTCGTGAAAACAATTTTAGCCAGAGTAGTATTATCAAAGCCGAAGTAATAATTTCCCATTAATCTAATTGGGCCATTCTTCTAGATTAAGAAATGTTTTCATTTAATATATATTGTAATAATCTAGCAATTTTCAGAATCATGATTTATTTCTGTTGTCACATTTTCAAGCATCTTCCTCATGAGGTGCTGTCGTTCAGGAATCTCGAAATCCTCAAGTTGAGGAATAATCCGCTGAAGGAACTGCCGCAGGATATCCATAAACTGGTCAAGTTAAAGACACTGGTGCTATCATTCTGCCTTATCAGTACTCTTCCAATCAAGTAAGTTTTTCATCTGTATGTATTTTGTTTGTATTTTAGATCCTCCTGCAAGCAGGAACTCGCGAAGAAGCCTCATTGGCTTATCAAAGCTGCAAGCTGACCGAAGTCAGTCTCTTAGATTCATATTTAACGTCCATGATTATGAATTGTCAACAACTCTAACTGGACGACATACATTAATCTTGGAGTGACTCGAAATCAGGACCTTATGATTGAAAGGCACCGGCGTTAACAACTGAGCTAACAGCCCTCTTTCTCTGCTGGGCAATGCAGCAATGTTATCAAGTGGTTGTCTCTCTTTTAAGTAGTAAACAATTAAGTTTGAACAGGATCTGATTTGCTGTGATCTTGATCTTCGGAAATTACCTTTTTCACTTTTAACTAAACTGGGCTATCCAAAAGGGCTACATGAATTGGGTGAGAGATGTTTTAATTTATTTTCTGAATGTGTTAGTCAGAAGTGACAGTATGTTGGACACAGTAAGGCTGAGGTCACACCCAACTTTATTCCAGGAAACTCTGAAATAAGCAGGGTAGGGATTTTACAAGTGAATTGGCTTTTGAAATTGATTTGCTTTGCTTTGAAGCAAAGATTAAAAACAGAAGTGACTTTGAAACATTTAGACGTCCTCAATCTTTCTGAATGTGTCCATTATTTCTTAACCTGGTCTGGTCGACCTCTTGGCGTATTACTTGTCTTGACAGACTATAAAGATTACCTTTGGAGTTGCATGTAGCCTGAAAGGCATCCTTTTTCTTCACAACAAGCTGTCAGGTTGTTTGAAGGACTTGCTAATTGTAAAGAAAGAAAGAAAATGTGCTCTTGCAACATCTATAACCAACCATTTAGTCAGTTTCCACTTATACTTTGCTGGCTGAAGAGTTAGTGAACCAACAACAGAAAGCTTAGTGGGAAATTATACACAAACTTTGAATGAGCAAAGAATGTTTTGAATAGATTTTGACCAGAATGGCTCAAATGATAACCAATTTATTTTGATAAATCAAATGCAGGGAACTGTCACTTTTGTTCAATTGAGCACTGACCAATCAGGAAAGTTGATCATTTGAAAGAGCAGTACTTTATTTCATGGGTAGATTTTGACTTAGTAACCTGTCAGGCAACAAAAATGTCATTTTAGATGATCCGAATTACAACATATATGTTTCTGATACAAAAATTGCAGGCACTGTAGTTTGTTCTGCAGGAAAATCGCTAGAAATATAGAACTGATCCCAGACCGATCAGGAAGGTCGGCTATAAATAAAAGTTTCTCTGATATTAATACCAGTCATGTCAACTTGAGAATAGTAATAAATAATTGGGATGGGTATACTGACATTGAGTTGCCTATATCTCAGTCTTCTAGAGTCCTTCAGTTTCGCAGGTTCTAGGACCTCCAGAGAGGTTAAACCAGGCCTGGATAGTTCCAGGACCTCTTGAGGGGTTAAACCAGGCCTGGATGGATCTAGGACCTTTTGAGGGGTTAAACCAGGCCTGGATGTAGAGCTAATATTGAAGAACTTGCAGTGGGGTGGGAAATGATTTTTTTGAAATATCAGAATTTGTCATTATCACCAAATATGATGAGAAGAAAAAAAATGCTATGAATCATATGATCAGTGTAAATAAATGAGCTGAAAAAATGTATCATGCTGGTAGGTAATTAATCATAAACCCCAAATATGGCAGACAAGATGATAATGTTACTGCTGAAAGTGGAATTGTTTAGAAATTCAATATAGATTAGATAAAGATTACAACAATGAAACATTGTTTGAAAGAAACACAATTTTTTTTTCCAGTGTGGCATTCTTAGTCAATGAAATTGGTGTCATGTCATGTGACTCTGTGACAGGATAGTGTTTTTAATCAAGACCAGCTGCAACAATGCAAATTTTGTAAAAGTTTTCACAATCTTTTTACATTTTTGTTTTGATTCCTCAGTCTTTTCCAGCTATCCCTGGAGTACTTGGACATGTCTTACAACAAACTGTCCTTCTTGCCAAATGAAGTCAAGCAGTTGAGGTAAAATGGTTGTGATTTGTAAAACATTTCAGCTACTAGTTTATATAGTTACTATATGACTTGGCGTATAGTTTCTTTGAGTATCACTGTAAGGTATCATTGAATATTCTTATGATGTTAATGTTAAAGAGTTATGAAGCAGTTTTCATGCAAAGATTTGTATTTTTTTTTAATAATCAATTTGTAGTCACTGTATTTGAAAATGTTTGATTTCGGTGTGTTTGTGTTTTGGTGTTAAACGACTACCCCAAAAGGTTACCTTAGGATTTTCAACAACTTGATAATCGTAACAACGATATTAATACGCTTTAAAATATCTTCAGAAAAATTTGGTCTCCAAATGTAGCTTGTGCAGGTAAAAAATTGTGTGAATTTAGGATGCAATTATTTTTTATTAGTGAGTTGACTAAAACTGGGGGTCTGTATAAACTTCAATGATTTGCCTTTGGGGGGGGAGGGGTGGGGGGTTTGTTCTTTTAAGCACTTTTAACAGTATCGTAGCAATTATGTTAGATGTGCTGAAAATTATTATTCAGTCATATACAGTTTTGTCATTTTAACAGTTCGTCATACCACTCTGGCAGAGAGGTAGGCATTTAAAAATCTCTGACCATCAGTACTTTTGAAATCAAAACTCATATATGTATGGGTAGTATTTGTTTGAACTCCAAAACAAAATTAATACTTCAAATGAGATAGTACTATTGACAGGAAATAAATCTTTTCTCGCAGATGTTTACGTTTCCTGAACCTTGAAGGGAATCAGCTAGCAGCATTGCCCTGCAGCTTTCTGAAGCTTTCCAATTTGAGATCTCTTAGGGTGTATAATAATTTTATGCATCCTCTATTTTGGAGAGAGAACAGCCAGAATAATCCGCAGGTGAGGTCAAACATTTAGTATAGAGTCAGTAACAAATAATTATCCAGGAATGAAGTAAGATTTTGGTAAAATATAGCGAGTTTAACTAGCAAAATGATGATGTCAATAAATGTTGACCAAGATGTATAGATCAGTTTTTGAACTTAGTGTAATAATTTCTGTTTCATGATACAAATTCTTAAATTTGGGGGGTTTCTATTTAGAATGTGACCAGAGGCAATTCTAGAGGAGAATACCCGCAACATGCATGATGTGGAGTGCTGAGTTGCACCCCAGGGATGATGATGTCCCCCAACCTTTTTAAACTCTTTAGTTTACCTTTAGTATTTGTGAAAAAGAGAATATGCTATTCTTTATCCAATAATATTCCAGGTCGCATAATGTACTCTGTTCCTGGTCAGGCCTGTTGACATTGTCGATCAATCATGTGCAAATCTTGAGAGTTTAATGTATTCTTTTTCTAAATTGAAACAAAAAATCTGAGGTTTTAAATTGAAAGCACGAGGATGTTCGTTCACATGGTTTACCGTTGGAATTTTTAGCTAAACTGTGTCTTTCCAGAGTGAGATGTACAAACAAGTAGCTAACAGTTGATATTTCCTTTCATTGAATCTTCACAGAGACTTACTGATTTAGCTCTGCTAATCTGTAAACAGGAGGACATTGAAAGTAAGGTACAGATCTCCAGTGAATTACAGAGAGACCTGGACAGGTATGCATGTTAACTTTACTTACATCAGTAAGACTGGAATAGAACAATTGGAAATTATTTAACAATGTCTTGTCTAACTTTATTTAGCCTGCTATATTCACTGACCTGTGACTGAATGTAATTGGTGTGCCTAAGGAAGTGCTGAATTGATTGCATACAGGTATTACAGGACTCAGCTGTCAGTGCTAGTATTTTAGTAATACATATACAGGGCTTGAATGTATCATGTTGTCTTCAAAATCAAACCGCTAATGTCACACCTGGCAGATTTAATTTAATGTTCCTTTTTTTGTGAGAGAAATTATTTTGACTTTTTATAAATTGTCAATTACTTTTAAAGAACTCAATTATGCTGTCTAGGCCACCAAATAAATATAAACTTAAAAAAAATGTTATGCTGAGTTTCAGCACTGGTAAGTCTGTTGTCTGGTTAGTAACTCACCTTATCCAAGGAATTATATTTATTACCTATATCTGTTGTCTCAATGCCATCTTTTCATTGTGTGTGAGGATTGAGTTGCCTCTAAAATCAAGATGACCAACTTTCATCTCTTTTATTTCCAGCTACACTATCTGTGAATGTTGTCACGGACCGTTGTACGGGCCTGGACTGCGGATCATCCGTCCTTGCAGCCGGGCCTTTGGTGTGGCTCATCTACCGTTTTTCTTTACTGCCTGTTCCCCTCAGTGTAGGGACTCATTCATGCAAAATGTAGAATCAGTCTCTGAAATCATTTACCGTGACGATGGCTACTAGTATGTGTACGTTCCCATCTGCAGTGCTTGTTTCTTAAATAAAGCTTTCACATTGTGAGAAATCTATTTTTGAAACGATTTGGAAAGCTTTGTCTTCTATTTGTGTTTTTATAAGAAATTGGCATATTTTCATACAAAATATTTGGACAGAAATACAGTACTAAGAGTAAGCCAGGTAACGATTGCTTGGCACGCTAACGTGTTTGGTAATGAAATGAAATGAATTTTTGACTTGGTGGGATATTTTCTGGTATTTGGTGAGATAGTTTAAAACAGTGCTGATATGATCAGCTGCTACAGGATATAAAAATATCAGAAGGCTTAAAAGATGTGTGATACAGAGTAACATTAACATAAAGATGAAAGTTATAATCATATTTACTAGTATTATTGCTTGTATACCTAACTAACTGATCAAAGCCATTCACTGTCTATTGTAATGTTGGTTTGCAGACTAAAAGTAACTTGCAATTCATGTGCTAAAGTTGCAATATCCTCATCAGTTGTGGAAAAATAGTATTTGTCAGACTTTTGCAAGACATGTAAGAGAAGATATTTTAAGTTAACAATGAAAAGACACATCTGTGAAAGTATATCTGCAATATCCTGGAAAACACTTCATACCAATAATAGGAGAGAGAAAAAGTGTTTTTGTTATAAAGACTATTTTTGCATGAAAATAAAGGCTTTTAAACTACATACTACTCCTGTAAACCGAGGCAAATTTTATGTGGAGTCTAAGGAGGACAAGAGAAGCATAACATATCATTTTTATCCTTTGTGTTCTGTATTATATTATATTTAACTGTATTAAGATATTTAAATATTCTCTCATTCTGTAAATAAATTCAGACCTTGAGAAATAAAGAAGTAAAACAAGAGTGCAATGGACACTATGGTCCTTGCTTAGTGGAATATTAAAGTGTTGTATGTCATCATTTATACCCACATGTACCAGCTATTAACCAACAACTGTATAACAAGTTTGGTTACAACCAAATTATTGCAATATAAAGTAAATGTGGGCCCAAAGAATGTATCCCAAATGCATTTGAGGTGTAAACTAGAGCAGCAATACTGCAACTGTACAATCCAACTTACAGTTGCAGAGTTTTTGCAATGTAAAGAAAATGTGGGCCCAAGGGGTCCCAAAAATATTGGGCCCCACAAATTTGAGCCCAGAGAAATTGTTTCTGGCCCAGAAGGTCCCAATAAAATTACTTTCACTGTAAGTATGACATCACTTTCGAACAACACAGAAATACAAAAACTTTTGTGTTCCACAAAAATTTTCTTTGATTGGCACACCAAGTTTATTTCTTATTCCATTATTCCTGTTACTATTCTGGTGGATTAAAGTAATAACAGCTTATGCTGTCAGGTGCCATATCTTTCATTATTGGGAGATCAAGGTTCCTGATAGGTACAACAACAGGTAGCTGGAATGCAAAGACTAGGTCAAATAGTTAATGACACAAATGATTAACTTCATCAAACCAGCACAACTTCAAGTGTGAAGGCCAACCACAAACTGTATTCAATAAATTTATCCTGCTATTATTTATTACCTTGGTATGTCACACTCACCGTGTCAAAACATCTTCATAAAACAGAAACAACGATATAAATGACCTTCATTACAATCTCCTTCCAACATAAATGAGCAATAAATTAAATGTAAAAGTGGAAAGTCAGACCAACATGGAACGGGTTACACAATCTACAATCATTCATAGATGAGGCACCAAATATCCTAAAGGATAATGTCATCGTTATACCTAACTGGTCTTAATTCTGCCAGCACTGCTGTTTTCCATTTAGATTGGTGAAAAAACGAAAATTAATGATATTTTGAAGCGTGCAATATAATCTTATTGTATGTTGCCTTTGTGATTTAACTAATACAGTTTTGTACTATACAAATGGAATATAATCATTGCATTATTCAAGGACAACAAAATCAATATCACATGTTGGTCATCAGTGACACCACAAATCATTTGTATAATGGGAGTTTTCTGTCATAAAGTAGAGAAATTTTGGTCTTTAAGGTTCTTGTATTTAGCTCAGTATTAACCAAACATCTAAGAGACTGCACGATAGACTGGCATTCTGACAATTTCATTTTAAACAACATTATGTTTCACTTCATGTGAAAAGCCATTTCAAAGGAAAGGCAGTTAATGCAAGTACTTTTCACTTTGCCATTGACAGTCTTTTAACAGAGTGACTAACCCAACAATTCTGTGCTTGATATTAAAAGTTGGTCTGAGGATTGAACTGATATGTCATCAGAATGGAGGGAAACGCATCAAGAACTCTGCAGACACAAAATTAAAACATGGGCTGCTAGTAATGAATCTAGTTTGACAGCTTGTAGTCCGAAAAAGGCCTTCAGCACCAAACAATATTTCACAATGTCAAAACTTACTAAATGTGAACAATGAATTACTACAACCTATGGCTGTTTGAACAGTGTTAAATGCATCTGCATTTGTGTAGGCTTAGAGAAGCCAGTACAGTACATGAATAAGTAGAGGGCTAAGCATATAAAATCTTGATTGCTCTTGTTTGCTTCAAATGCTTTCATTAGAAATGCCAGAAAATATACCAGATACCAGATGGAGGACACTGCACCTGTTCATGGGACACCGGTTCATGGGACTGTCCAATCTAAAGCTGGACATCTGGCCGCCCTACTGTCTGGCTATAAGTAACACATCTGGCCACCACAGCCGCATCCTGTCTCTTCCAATGTAACTGATAGTTGTGGTTACATTACCATTACCCATAGAATGTTATTAAAAGTTTCAAGAAATAAAATACAATAACTTGGTATGCTATTATTTAATACATGGGGACTGTATTTTAAAATATCTTTGAACTTGGTAAAACAAATCATACAACAAAACTGAATTATTTGCAGATTCCACTATAAAAGAGCAAATAGGAAAAGTAATGTTATTTAAATATCAAGAAAGTGATATTACAGCCTTGAAGTAATTTTCAGTCCTTACAAACAGGTGGATGTTATAACATTACTACAAAGCTAATCCCCAAAATTGTAAAATTGTTAATTGAAATGAAAGTAAAAAAAAACAATACCTTGAAAGGTATCTGCCATCAGCCTAAATTGTCAGATTTGTATTAGAAATTCCATTGGTTATATATATATGCATATTTTTAAGATCATAGAGGGGCTGAAGGCTTAGTAAATACATGATTTTGTTTTTTGTGCTGGAAAATATTTATGTAAATGGCTGTAATCTTGTCCAAAAGGTGAGATACAGTGTATTTTCTATAAATACAAATATGTCTTTGAAAAGGAATTTTTCATCTGAAATGAGCGACAAGTTATCCACACACTGGCTAAAATATGCAAAATGTGTCTATAATTTAAATATTCAAATTGAACCGTATTCCGGTGAATGAATAATTTGAATTCATTAAAATAGCCGAGAAACAAGTTACCCTGTTGATGGTAAAAAGACAAAAAAAAAAATTTAAGGAAACCTAAGAAATATTTAAAAAACATTTTGAACTAAATAATTTATAATTTGAAGTTTGATATTACTGGATAGCTTGTTCAATTCTGCAAACATTGTAACATCATTATATATAAGCAGCTTTTTGAGCTTGGTCATTAACACTTTTCTCATCTACAACAATGAACAAGTAAAAATAACAATTATAATTGTTCAAACTAAGAGAACATCCTGCATCCTTTGTCTTTGCTTCTCCAAATGAACGTTACTGTCTCAGTAATTAACACATTATATTTTATTTCCAACTTTTGGTCACCCAGTAAAAAGGAAATTCTCAAAATGTGTTCATTTTCATGTGCAACATTTGGTCATTCAGACATTAATTACAATAACAATTCAGGTTAATTCTATAAAAGGTATAATAAGATTTTAAAATGAACAACTCCTGTAAACAAATGTTCAATTGTTTACAATTTTAAATATAACTTGATTTTTTAAGAATCCCCACCCCCCCAAATTTTTTTTTTTTAGGAATCTATTTCAATTTTTTTTATCACATTTGCATCATTTTGAAATAAGACCAAAAGTTATGATTCTTTTCTTCATCAAAAAGAGTAAGAACAAACATTTAGTTCTTTTCTAGAAGAAGATTAAATCGTACCACTGAACTTATATCTACAAAATGACACCACAGTAAACAGTGTTCAATCATATCATAAACACACATGCACCACATCACAACACATGCAATAAATAGTCTGTATGATAAACACTAACAGCAAATCATGTATGATTTAAAGAGATGGTTTTACACGGTAGAATGGTCGGATTGTGACTGGCACAGTTTGATAATTGGATGACTGAAGTTTATTTAAGAGGCATACTTATATGTGTTATTTACAGTAAATGAAGATTCTTAGGAAAAGAAACATTAGGGAATTGAGTGCAATGTTTTAA
>KN888013.1:63412-86440 GCA_000934455.1 Apostichopus parvimensis | reverse complement strand
CCCCCAATGATACTGAGTTACAGATTTGATTTGTTAGCCAAAAAACGTGTTGAAAACCGTATATAAACTCAGTAAATGAGACTTCGGCTGAGTTTGGGCGTTAATAACACCCTAAATGATACCGTCCCCCGAGGATTATTGGTATGGGGTGATAGAGGGTGATGTCAGCTACTCTGTGGACCCCAATAATACTGAGTTACAGATTTGATTTGTTAGCCAAAAAACGTGTTGAAAAACCATGTATAAACGGTAGATGAGACTGCGTCGAGTTTGGGTGTTTATAACACCCTAAATGATACGGTCCCCCGAGGTTTGTTGGCATTGGGTGATAGAGGGTGCTGTCAGCAACTTTGTGGACCCCAATGATACTGAGTTACAGATTTGATTTGTTAGCCAAAAACAGTTTTGAATAACAGTATATATACGCTATGTTTGACTTTCAGTTGCCGAGTTAATTGTTAATAACCCCCTGCCCGACATCGTCCCTCACGGTTGTTGGCATACTTCGGTAGAGTGTAATGTCAGCTATTACGTTCACCCACCCTTCTGCATGTTTCCCATTAAGTTTTGTTTCCAAATATGTTGTCTTTAACCCGAAACTTACGCTTTACGCTGATATTCGGGGCAGGTCTGATATTTTTAGAGCTATAATTTTGCTGTACCATGATTATGAGTTAAGCTATACCCTGACTTTGGGGATATTTTATACTCCCTTCAATAATTACGGGTTTGGCGGGTTTGAATCATTGACAATAAAGTATTTAATGCATGGAACGTCCAAAAGCCTGTCTTTTCCTCCTAATTGCAATCGACTGAAAGCATTCGATCATTCAATTTGCTTTAAACACATTTTTTTTTTCACATGGCCCACCACGAAGGCCACTACAAAACTCCGTAGTATCATTTGCACTTTCTAGCATTTTTTGGTCGCCCTTATTGGTCGCTCTTATTGTTCGCTGGAAAATCTTATTGTTCGCTACTATTGGTCGCTCTTATTGTTCGCCAACTTCAGCCAGATAGGTGCTAGCTATTAGTCACAATCACAGTACAGAAGACTTGTCTAGTCACAGCCTAAGCTAGTGCTAGAACTTAGTAGTACTAGTGCTTAGCCACAGCACAGTGCGTCATGAACTATTTTTGTGTACTCCCAATGTAATACTTGTATTGCGATTTATTTGTAGCGCACAAGTTGACACAAAAAACTGACTTTACCACAGATAATCGCATATGGATTTCTTTCGCAGAGTAAAAATATAGAATTTCTTTGCTCATAATACTATCAACATATTATCAAGGTTTTCATTGAAGGCAATCAACGTCATTTGTCCAATTTTATTTTATTTTTAGTTCCTTATTTGTTTTTAACTACAAAAAACTACAAAAAAACCTTATTCTGTTGATTTTCAAGGAAACATGAAAGCTTTTATTGACTGCTCTCTGTTGCCTGTATGTTTCGGTTGAATATGGTCTTGTAAAAATACGTCAATTCTATTTTTAAATACGGGAATCGATCTTTCAATGACAATAGCATAATCGATAAAAATTTCTAAAGAATTATTAATTCTTTATCATTTTAAAGTTATTGCTAGACTTCAACAATGCATGATATTAACAGAGACAAAGTTATTATCACACATTAGCAAATTGCATATTATCATATTTTCTGAAAGTTTCGGAACATCATGAACTAGGTTGAGCCAATATATATTCCCAATATAGACAGGTATAGTTTCGGAAACAAACAACATGGGTATGAATTCTGACCAATAACACTGACAATACCCTTTTGGCATGATATGTATTTAAGAATTACACTCACTAACTCACGAGGGTTGTTTTTTTCTCTTCTGTTGTGCCCCTCGCTTTTTTCTTGTCTCTTAAAGGGTGTAAAGACTCTCGCAAAAAGAAACGTCTAATGCCGGTAATCTGACCTAGTTTCGAATGAGGTGTAACAGAACGTTAGACACCACCATCGATCCCAGAAAATGCACACACAGCTTGCAACCGTCGGTAATTAGACACTAGCACGTGTAGTGACAGTCAGTACAAACAGCTGCGGTCAATACCCACGGCCCAGTGTACAAACGATACAGCGATGGACATGTCAGGTCCAGCTAAAGATAACAAGGTATCACGTTTCATTACTGTCTGCATTTTGTAGCGACAAGAGAAAAACTTCACTTGCAAGCAACGGACGGTTAACTTATTTAAGATGGCGGCACGCTGTTTGGGGCAAGTCTCAATGCCTTTAAAGGCTATAGATACTTTTGGGCGGGTGTTTTTTCAGGTCTGCGCAGCCCCCCCCCCCCTATTGAAAGCACATTCAATAACCCCGTGGCCGACCCCCTATTTTCAAAATCCTTGATTAGCGTCTGACCGTTCTATAAATGGGGATAGTTTGAACGCCCCCCGGCTATACACCTTTGTACCTTCATTAGTAGAGCTGATTCTGGTGCTATTTTGGTGCTCGAGTCAAAGGGGGCAAATTATTGTTTCATGTAAGTTATAGTTTTTCTGTTATTATTGAGCATTACAACATCAGGGTTACACTAGTCAGTCGGATAGAGCTAGTGGCGCCCTGTTCAAAATGCTTAAAATAAACCGGGATACAGTTTCTTTTGACCACTTCAAACTAATTGTTTTCCATGCATAGGTATTGAGACAGTGGCGGAGCTAGAGGTATTGGTCAGGAGGGGCGAAAATGGTCTGTAGGGACGCTTTGGACACTATCTAAGCGGAGCGCCACCACAAGTTGACGCGTAGCGTACAGAAATTTTTTGAGTAAAGATACTGCCTAGATCGCCGGAAATTACCCTTTCCGGGCCTGGCTAATTTGCAGATAAACGAAGAATAAATAGGTGTCATCACCAAATTACACCAACAAAATGTGACAAATGTCAATAGGTAGATGAGAGCGCAATAAATAAGTCAATAATCGCGAATAAGTAAAAAGTGGTAAAGAGCTGAAAAGGGCGCCAGCAGTCCATTTGAGTCCGTCAGGGGGGGGGGGGGATCCGCCCCCTGACTGTATGGACGCTCTGCCACTGTATTGAGAGGGTAAGTAGACTGTTATAACAGCGCAACGAGCTTACTCTCGGCAATATGATGTCCAATACACTGGCAGTAATCCTGATGCTGATAACACGTACGGGAGGAGGGGGTTGGGGGGAGTGCTCGGGGAGAAGTTAAATTAATGTTCCTATTATGCTAAAATGCCGTCTGTGGCAGCACCACGCACGACTATGCATGAACATTTTTGGTACACCCTCCAGTGTTGGACGGAGGCTGTGTATATTAAAGGTGTTCCTCCAAGGCTCTTCGGCAGGGGACGCAGCGGAAAGACAACGCCTTATATATTACCAGGAGCCTTTGTATCTTAAACTGGGTCGCCAAGGAAATATTTTGGAAAAGGAGGTTTCTAAAGAGTTCCTAAACATGTTGCTATATAGCGCCACTAAAAATTTGTGACCAGCTCAGAGCTCTACTATACTCTGCCCACAATCAATGTGAGGACCATTGCTTGGTTTACGTGTTATGAAATGTCTCCAAGCCATTTGTAAACAAGCAACCAGCTAAGACTAGTCTGCAATTTGTCCAGAGTACATGTCTGCTCTCTCTGTGTTGCCAATCTTTTCAAGACTCTCGCTTAGCTAGATTGAACTTAGAAACTGTTGTTTTTAATTGATCCTTCATTTACGTTGGAAGCCACGAGACATAACCGCGAGGCATTTACCCTCGTTATTCACGAAGAAGATAGTACCAACTCAGTGCCCTAACCAACATAATAATAATAATAATAATTGTGTACACACCGGAGAGGATTAACCTCGGACCGGATGGGATTTCTCTGCCTGTGATATTTCTTTATCTACTTAATCCGTTCTAACAAAGGTTTTATTTCCAAAACGGATAGTTGGAACTAGCAAACTGGTGTTTTTCAAGACTGCTCTGAGATTCTTCGAATGTGGTAAAGAAGATTATTTTCCAAGCATTGGAGTAACAACGAGCTCACATAAATTGAGGTAGGCCTAATATTTTGTAGGGTTTTGTACAAATTACAATATAAGACGGTCTCACATTTACACTGTACAAAAGCTTCTGACCAACGGACAAGTTGAATCCCAAACTTGTGACTTCGAACTTTAAAGTCGTGCATAAACTAGGCTAGCCCAGGTCTAGCTTTAGGTACACTTCAAAATAAGACTAACCAAGTGTTACTTCACTTTAGTAAGTGTTATGGTCAGTTTACTGTGATGTAATGCCATAACACCCAGGGTTGTGTGGTCTTTATAGGGAATTGGGGTTAACAGTACTGCAGCCCAGGCTAGGTCTAGACCTAACAATTTGCTTTAGGGCAAGGCTTAGGCATAGGTGGACAGCTTAACCAATCTTAAAAGCACTGGTCATTTGTAGCAGCACCCTATAGCTTAATATTCAACAGACAACACAAATACTGTTTTGTCCATTGTAGGATATATGCAGGACATTAAAAAGGTAAGTTTCTTAGCCAATTTTTGCAGAATACCCCCCATCTCTTGAATCTCAACCGGAAGTGGATATACAGTACAAAGCTATGGTAAACAATGTATTGACATTCTTAAAAAAACGGAAGTATGTGAGTTGCAGAGTATTGTGCAATTGCTCCAATTTTTGTACAGTATTTCTTTTGCTTACAATTTATGCGAAGCCCTCCGTAATTTAAAGCATGCATGTGTTCACTTGTTACTGGAGGTCTACAAAACTTTTCAAGGAAACTTATGGGGTAAACCTGTAGCTGCGGAAGGAATTCAGATAGCCAGATTGTAACCAGCTATAAATTTAGGTCATTTACTATGTAGACAGTATAGTCTAGGATCTGTTTGATGGATAATCTGATATTGAGGTTGGCCTTTGCTTTGCAGTATAAGTAGTTTACAATCATCAGGTGAACAAGACATGATGTAGGTCAAATAAATTCCCCTTCCCCTTTGGAATTTGTTTGCAAATGAAGTAAAGTATGCTTACATGGAAAATGGTGGTATCTTTTTTCTATACTGGCGCTAACTTCTATGCCAAGTATTCACCCTTATCTTGGTAATTTTGGTAAAATTTGTTAAATTAATCGTAAGAAAATGTGCGGGAGGAAATGTTTAAAATGTTCTTATACTGGCGCTAACTTCTATGCCAAGTATTCACCCTTATCTTGGTAATTTTGGTAAAATTTGTTAAATTAATCGTAAGAAAAAGTGCGGGCGGAAATGTTTAAAATAAGTCTGTTTGTGCTGGGTGGCATTCAGAACCACTGGCCCCCCACCCTTTCCCCACGTGAGCACATCCCTGGGTGTTGACAACTTATGTTTGTCATGTGATATGATGACATGATGGTTCTCTAGCCTGTATTGTTTATTTGATTGTTTGTTTATTTGTATTTGCATTATTTGTATTATTTATTTGTATTTATTTTGTATTTTATGTCTCAGTTCTTGGATTATCATGACAATAGTTCTGTTAATTCAGTATATAAAAGATCAAGTGACTGGAGAAGAGATATTTAACTTCCACTGCTTGATATTGAATGTAAGTTACGTAACATGTTTGAACTTTACAAATGTTTCTTCTCTTCTTTAAGTTGTTTAAAAGAGCTCACCAATATTTGACACTCCAATTTTCGGCATGTCTAAATTGCTCCAATAGTTTGTGTCCTGTGATCAATATATTTGACATTCTAAGTAGCTTTGTTTTGAAACACTACCTCACCTTTAAGTAGTAATAATGTAGCTTGTAGAAGAGTTGTAATCAGACTTTGGTATCCACGTCAGAGCCCAAAAAATGGTAATAATAATAATTAAAAAACTATTGGTTTTGTCTCTTTAAATTACAAAACTTTAGTGTTGATCAAATTTGCAATGCTATTAAAGTGGTTTTTAATGGTCATGTTCATAAAAACATGTATAACCTTAGTTTGAAAAGAAGATAAAACCTGTTACTTTCTGTACATAGCAGAATTTGTGTTTGTTACGTATATAATAATCACTAATTGAGATCTGTCATTGTTATAATTAACAGTATACAGTAGACCTGCAATTTTGCATACTTTTTCAGTGTAGATGATGGATACTAAACGGACAATATGTCTTGGGAGATCAGAGTTTTAGAAGATATGGTTCATTCCAACTTGTTTCAAAATTCACATTCAGAAACTAAATTGAAAGAATTTGTTTTCGAAACCTAATTTGTAAAGGATTTTTGTTTTGCTCCAATGCTCTACTGATCAGTTCCTTCCTGAAAGCTGACTAAGGAAATGAATCCATGACGGGTGACACCGCTAATGTAACCTAAGTCGAACATAAAATTAAAAGAAGACTTGTTAAACTCCCATGTTAAGCCATAGGTATTAGATTAACATTGAAACCACAGTCTTGACCTAATTTGTATTGTCCTATCTATATTGTTTACAGTGCAAGTACTATGCTACTACATGAGGAGAGATAAATGCTACTCTTTAGTTATTTTATTACTACACAGTACAGTGAGTGAGCCTATTGGCTGAGATCATGTATAGTATATGTTCCCTTTCGAGGGGAATGGTGATGCACACCTGCCGATGATCACACAGTCACAGTCTCGATACAAGGGGACTGGGGTTGAGAGCGGATCAGTCGTTCGGTTGTTTGGTTTTTGTACCCAGGTTCTTTCCTGGGCGACTTTTCCTTAAAAAAAAAGTACAGTGAGTACACATTACCCATCTCATACAGTACAATATAGTGAGTACTGTTCTGGGATCTGGAGAGCACTGAACACTGGTCAGTTTACCATGGCGACTAGCAGAACCTTGGTCAGTTTACTATGGCAGCTCCCTGTTGTTACTGACACTGTTCTCAGCATTCTGTATATAACTGTACTTAAGTGTTAAAGGATGAGTCCATGCAGAATCTAAATTGTATCAGTTGTTTGTCATTGTTCAATAGAAAGTGGTTTATTTGCTACAGTACCGTAGATAATACAGCACTGTAGCAGTGTACCCAGATGCACTTGAATACAAACGGAAACGATGGGTAACATGGGGTACTGTGATCATTATATTTGGGAAATTTAAGTTTCTAATTAATGGAATTATGGAAATGGTATATGTGTGGTTATTATAACACTTTAATTGCAGTTTGGCTAGTAAATTTTACAAAATAGACAAAACAAACAAAGGAAAAAAACAAGCTTAAGGGACATGGCCACATGTGGGTTTCTTCGCATCACCTTGTCCCTCATGATAGGGCTACAGTACAGCCCTACATTCCAGGGACACTCTTTATTTAATTAAATGTGCAGAGAAGAGATGTTTGATAATATCCGGTCAAAGACTTCCTGCAATAACTGATAAGTATACTATTGTGCATGCCATGTAACAAACCATTAATAGCCGTAAATTTAGCAAAGTGTGTAGAAGGTAGTTACAGTAAGCACTGTATCTGTATGTAATGGTAGAAGCCTTCTGCAGCTAAGATCATGTACAGTAATAGAGATATGTTTCTCAACATGTATGCCAGGAATTTCTGTTCAATTGAGCTCTGAATGTGACCAAGAGACAGGAAAATGTCAAGTAACGTATTTAACTAAAATTCTCTGAAGCATTTAATCTGAATTTGGTGACGCCTGTACATGCTTGCAGATCGTAGACATAAATTTGTGAAATAGGCTCAGACTACGGGTTTTGGAGTGCGGCTTGGAGCCCCAAGTCATATCCACGCCTGCCATAGGGGCCCTGGTGAGGGCTCATCTACCTTCCCTTGGCGACACCACTTTGTGTGATTGCAGCGAATTCCTACTCTGTATTCAGCCCCTGAAATTTGAAGAAATGGAGACTTAAAACCACCAGAAAAGTAGTTTTTGAAAACTTCTAGCACCTTTTAGTTACTCAAATTTTGTTGTTTAGGACTTGGATTATAACATTTGCTTTATTACATAAACACATACAAGATGTAGGCATACAATGTTTAAACTGGCTCAGATTCTTACCACAAAGGTGGAGATATACAGTACAGTACATGCACTAATATCATACACACTGTTGAACAGTGTTTTTCAGTGCAGCAACAGAATTTTATGGGCCTTGACCTGACCAGGTTTCTTGCCAGCTTGTAATTTCATTCTGTAATCAAAGAGTCCCTGGATGTCCTTAAAGTGTCACAAATCATAGGTCATGTCAATATTATGCTGTACCAACCATTTTCACCTTGGCAGCAAAAGTGTGTATATTCTCCTGTTTTAAATCATCACTGAAAATAATTAATGTAGTCATGACACTGTGGGCACACAACTGAGAGGTAGCTCACCACATGTGAAGTCTGGAGGAGAAGGTGTTGCATGTCAACATCTAACCACTGATATTTACCCATTCAAGGTTATTTCAGTCCAAACCTAGGATATACTTTAGCATATACTGTACATGCAATACTGGGTACAAAAAAGAGAAAAGAAAAAAAAATACCAGAGCTAGCTGCCACCATCATCATTTTATAGAAATTGTCAGCATTATATGCCAATAAAATCTTACGTGGATATTGTTGGAACGACAACTGGATCAGGTCATGCGAATATATGTTACCCAGGCTATATCATTCTCATCTTTTTAGGACTTTTATCATATAGAAAAGCTGCAGCAACTGCTTTATCCTCTGCAGCAAGGCTGAACCAATATCAAAGAATGGAGATGGATTGACTAGCTGCAGATCAGCAGTCCATGCACATGAAACTATAGTATGTCACAAATATCATGTGCACAACACAAAAGATAATCTTTCACTGTGCCAGGCAGCTAAGCTGCACAGGATGCTGCAGCCCCCTCAGCATCCTACTTTTGACACAGTGCCTTAGTGCAAGTTACGGTCTGTATGTCCTAACTGCATGCCGTAGGAGAACTAACAATATTTCTCTGCTGCCAGAGCTAGTACTCTAGTACTTACAGGTACTATCCTGGCTTGTGCAGTGAGTCTGTACTCCTATTCATGAACTTAAGTAGTCCTTGTACTCACCTCTTTGATTTGTAATTTTGTATAATTTGGGACATTCTGGGATATATGTAGTATGAATGCTATTATTGCAGGATTACTGGTACATGTGCTTCGAGCCTTGTACTCATGAGCCTTGTACTCATGAATAACAAAGAGAATTTAATTTGTACGCTGCAATACTGTGTAATACTCACTGCTGTTGCACTTGAAGTACACACCTGCAGGTAAATATAAATGTATACCTGATGTGTGTGTAAAGTTCTTACATCTGGTATTCCATCTCTGTGCTGGCTGTAATAATAGTCTATAGACTTAATATAAACAAGAATACTGACATCACTGTACAGAGGTATTAAGGTCATGCTTCATGTCTTAAGTTCTAAACAAAACATTGTAATTGACTCTGACAGCTCTAGGTCTGTTGATATCACTATATAGAGGAGGAATAAACTCACTGGGGCTGCATCGTTCCATTCATATGTCACTATACCCAATGTCATAATATTTGATGGGGCTCTTTAGCTCTATCATAGCTCTTGATGTCCTTCTTTATATTTTGCATGGATAGATGTCTTAGATGATTTAAAGAGGCAATGTCACATTGTGGGGTAGGGTGCCCACTGACATGACACGATAATGGAAACAACATCCAGAGGCATCCGACAGCTAGGTCGGGCCCAAGGGACATTTAGGTCCCTGGGGTACTGGACCCTCTTAGTTTTACTCTTCAACTTTCCGAAAGTGTAATGATGATTATGAGCATGTACACTGATTTTTATGCCAGATTATCCCAGGCCACTCCATATTTCTCCAGGTCCCTCTGTATGTTCTATATGTAACCTCAAAATATGTTATATAACCTCAAAATACATCCCAGGCCCTTCCAATATAGCCAGGTCCCTCTATATTTCCCCAGGTCCCTCCATATCAAACCCAGGCCTTCCATGTTTCCCCAGGCCCCTCCCTATTACCTCAGGCCATCCATATTTCCCAAGGCCCCTCCATATTTCCCCTGGTCCCTTCACATTTCCCCAGGCCACTTCATATTTTCCCAGGCCTCAAACTGATCCAGGGCACAGGGCCGGAGGGCCCTGAACTCTTCTCGTCTTGTCTGGACACATCAATGGCTGGAGGAGGGGACATGACCAGGTGACTTGGGCTATACTAGTCTTCAACATGTCTCAAAATTTGTGGGCGCACCTATAGTTCTCATATTTTGCAATGTTTAATATGAAACTTACAAATGTAAATTATGGCATGTTCAGTAATGTCAGTTAAAATGAAGCTGGGAAGGATCAGATTAATTAGTTTAAAACTGATTAACAAAATGCACTTGTTTGAAGCGGTAACTGCAAATAAATGATGCTACAAAAGTACAAATATGGATTATCATCAGACTTGTGACCTACATAAAGTTTGACGTCCAACCACCACATTTTTGTGGGAAGAGGTGAGAGGGAAAGTTTCCCATAACTTCCTGCCCCCAGCATATCAGGGATATACTTCCTGTTTAAATGTTGAGAGTTTCACAACATGATGTTGATTTATCTCCAACTAATGCAAAGTCTGAATTATAAGATTTCTTAAGGAAATTATTTTATCAAAATCTTTGCATTGTCCACGTACTAATTTGAGCAATTTGTCTAGTAATAGAATCATGTTGCTACAATACATATTATTACAGATCACGAGCTGTGCCAGATAAATTATTTTCCAGTTGCATTGTGGGTACTGATTTTAGTGCAAATACCAGACTCTTGTCACGTATGAGATGAGTATGTAAAGTTGACCTATTTATCAGAGAAGGGAAATGTTTTCTTTTCATCAGAACATTCATGGGGGGAAACATTATACCACCAGGTGGTTCTTGACAACATGATTAAGTAGACAGTTTATATGGCTAATATGATAATATGAGCTGCGTCTATCCATACAACCCCTCAGAGGAAGATAACCGACCCATGGAGGGAATTCACTCAGGAAAGCAAGCCCATGATCCACTGATTGGTTTAGTGGAACAACCTGCAATGACCTTTGGAAGTAACAACATAGCATACAGTACCCTATAATGTATATTCTTAGTTGGATATTCAAAGCATACATACTGTATGCATAGAATACTTGGTGGAAGTACGGAGATAGAATTGCTTCCAAACATGATTCGCTCATTGCATGTTGATCTCAACTTACTTACAGTGCTTAAATCTCATCTTACCTCTCCCCATAGGCTATATATATTAATCTACACAAATTGGCATCATTTTAACACTGCCCCTTCCCCTTCCTCCTCCCCCATTGATCCCCTATTAATCCCCCATTGATCCCCCATTGATCCCCTATTTGATCCCACATTGATTCACTTTCAGGTCACTGCCTACTGTACTTCCTCTTCAAAATCAACTGTTCTAAAGTCCGACACACCTGATTAGTGTTTTAAATTTCATTCTTTCGGGGGGGGGGGGGGGGGGGGAGAGAATGTCCCTGGTTTCAATCATGTTGTGACCGTGTGAACTCTGAGGATCCCTGTCAAGCTTTTCAATACAGTACTTTTCAGGAAGGTGCTAAGTATTCAGTTTGATATTTGCATTTTTAATGTTACCAAATATTCTTAAGTAGGTCAATGGGGCAGGTTGGGAGGGGGGGGGGTGGGTTTGCACAGTGATAATATGATACCAATGTGGGGCCAGCTAAGGTAGATCATTGTAGTCAGTGCATTCTGTGCATTGAAATAGGTAAACTGTTCCATCATTCTCAAATTTATGCCCCAAAGCAGAAAAGTGGAGTTTTTGAATCTGGAGGTATGAATGATGTCAATTGAAGGGCTTGATACATCATACTGTACTGTACATTTGGGGCTTCAAAGGCTGAGTACTGGATGGTGTTCTGGGGCAGAAATAGGGTCCCTCCCCTTCAGTAGATAATTAGTGGTCTGATTGCCACAGTTTGTGATGGACGATGGATTATTTGATGGACTTTATTTGATGCTACGTCGTGTACATTACTGTACAGTACTTGCCCTAATTCTGACATGTTCACGCAAAAATACCGCAGCCCTCTCTTTCCTGGCATCGTGTCGAATTAAAATGACTCTTTGACTTGAGTGACTAACTTTTCAACTTAGACAAGTTAAAGTTTCTCCCATGGATGATGACTCAAAGTCCATGACCATAGCTCCAATCAGGAAAAAAATGACTGGCAGTGACTCAACTCAACTTTAAAATGTTGTGATTTATTATAACTCTCCTCACCTGTCTCCATTTTGGCAGTTTTCCATTTTGCTTAAATTATTTAATAGAGCTCTAATCTACAGA
This sequence comes from Apostichopus parvimensis, assembly GCA_000934455.1. Classification (NCBI taxonomy): domain Eukaryota; kingdom Metazoa; phylum Echinodermata; class Holothuroidea; order Aspidochirotida; family Stichopodidae; genus Apostichopus; species Apostichopus parvimensis. Next base: position 74,145 of record KN888013.1, on the reverse strand, counting down.
TTTGATGTCAGTCACTGTAATCATATCTCTCTTGTTGGCACACAGTACTTCCAGGTCATGGCCTTCTCTAAGTACTGCTGCCCACTTCCTTCAGTAAAGTCTACAAAGGTTCAATGTGATACATGCATATGCTTTACAGTTGTACAAAAACCATAAATAAAATGATTTCCCACACACAGTAACTGTCAAGATGACTTCACACTGAAATTTGAGGTTTGAAACAGACGGTTTCATGATAAATGTTCTGTATGACGTGGATGCTGGCGGTTAAAACATTGATGATGATAAGTTGTTTGTGTAAACTGCCTTGGGGGTATCATGTGGTTTTAAAATGGTTTTGACTGATCATCCACTGTTTGGGTTTTGAAAAAAGGTCAACCAACTGAACATTAATTTTACATGTTGTATATATGCTGAGGTCATTGTTTCTCATAATACACAGATTTCAAGTTCACTCTGTACCACAGGGAATAAATTTGTGGCCACATTTTGTGTACAGCAATTTGAGAGGTCAAGAAATTTGGGACACACCACTGAAACTTGTTATGGTTCAAAGTCTACAAAATATGCTTTTGCATAAATCTGTGTCTCCTCACAAACACAGCATCCTCTTGTTGATATTTCCAGAGTAGGATGTCTCTGGAGGGATATGCCTGTAAGGAGGGATATGTCCATAAGAAGGAATATGTTAGTAAGTAGGATATGTGTCTTGGGAAGGATGTCTATAAGGAGGGATCTGTCCGTAATGAGGGATATGTCAGTGAGGAGGGATATGTCTGTGAGGAGGGATATGCCAGTGAGGAGGGATATGCCCGTGATGAGGGATATGCCCGTGATGAGGGATATGTCCGTGAGGAGGGATATGCTTATAAGGAGGGATATGTCTGTGAGGAGGGATATGCCTATAAGGAGGGATATGTCCATGAGGAGGGATATGCCCGTGAGGAGGGATATGCCCGTGAGGAGGGATATGCCTATGAGGAGGGATATGTCCGTGAGGAGGGATATGCTTATAAGGAGGGATATGCCTATGAGGAGGGATATGTCTGTGAGGAGGGATATGCCTATAAGGAGGGATATGTCCATGAGGAGGGATATGTCTGTGAGGAGGGATATGTCTGTGAGGAGGGATAAGTCTGTGAGGAGGGATATGCCTATAAGGAGGGATATGCCTATAAGGAGGGCTATGTCCGTGAGGAGGGCTATGTCTGTGAGGAGAGATATATCTGTGAGGAGGGATAAGTCTGTGAGGAGGGTTTCTAGAACAAAGTGGGAGTGTAATTATTGAGAATTAAAATACAGATCTTCACAGTATGAGTGATTTTAATTTATTCTTTATTTGGTCCTATTTAATTGACAAAAATTACAGGTTAATCTTTTACCATTTATTCTCTTACACATATTTTCTTGATGCTTGCTAATTACAGTACTTGCTAGTACTTCCCTGCAATATTATAACCTCGACCTTCTTCATTTAACCAATTTGTATTTATGTGCTCTTAACTTTTGAAGGTGGTTAGCTTTGATATGAAATTATTAGATACCATATTTTGGAACAAAAGCCAAATGTATATTTCATGGTTAAATGTTTAGCTTAATATAAAGTGTACAGTTAATACGTGTTGGTGCTTAATCATTTTATCATAGTTGAAAATGGTTTCAATGCTGTACAAACAATCAAGCAGGTATATGGGGAAATTTTATTTGTTCGTATTAGATAATTAAATAGTACAACCAAGCTTGGTACTGCGTTGTAAGCCTTTCTAAGGAAATGGTTGGTTTATAGCATCAATAATTGCTGATACCTGATGAGTTAATCTTAGGGTAATTATCTATGATTTCCTGTTTTTCAAAAGTTTTTTTCTTTCCAACAAATTATCCTAGGTTAAACCAAATTTGATATATAGGGTTAGAAAGTAGGAGGTAGGAATTGCAATTTGAAACTGAATTTTTAAATTGTTGACAGTTATAAACTGTAACTAAAACTGTACCCTGTCTGGGTAATGGATTTGTTTTTGAATGTGATATGAACATGATAGGTTTGTTATTAAACCTTCGTGGTCAATGGTTCTTCCTGTATGATATCAGATCTATATTCAATTAGGTGTTAATTTACTTGTTAAGCTATGGTTTCTGTGTTTTTTATTTTATTTACACAGGAATATATATGAAATCAGATCTACTGTACGTAGGTTACACTGTATGTAATGGGCTTTGGTTTCCTGTGGGGGTGTACATTTATAACGTTATCAGGTTAAACATTTATTGATCAGCTATGTAATATCCCACTTGTGTAGTTTACCAGTAGGACAAAGTAACTAAGTAAACTTAACTGATCATGTTGAAACTCTGAGAATTAACATTAAACCGTGAGCTCTGTCTCAGATCCTGAGCTCGGCTCCGGTATTTAAACAGGAAAAAAGAAAACAAAAATGGCTGTTGCTGGATGTTGTATCAATGGGAATATTTTAGGCAATTTAGAAAAAAAAGGTGCAGCGGCTGCAAAAATTCCTGCAGCAAGGCTCAATCAGTATCAACCAATGAAGATTATGTTGTCAGACCAGAAGTATAGATGGTGTGAAACTGCAGCGTGCATTGTGTACATAGATTACATCCTACGCAGCTTGGCTGCAGGGTGCTGCAGCCCCCTTAGCATGCCACCGTAGACACTGAGTCTCACTGACTTGCTTTTGTTACTTACAGTTTTTATTAATTATATTATCGGCCCTGCACTCTGTTTCACATTTATGCATGGTTAAGATGAATATGTATGTAAACATACATTCTTTATGAAATAAATATTCGATGGTGCTGGCCCACTGGATCATGCATTAACAATGTAAACAGACCACAGTTGTTTCAGCTGTGGTCTGCCATGACCGATCAACGATCTCGGATTAAAAATAGAACGAAATGTAAACTTACAGTAAATTTACTTAACCATGCAAACATTACTCAGTCTGAGTCTGTGGCACCCAGGAATGGTTCCAGGTGGGCGATGTACGTTCATACAGAGTTTTGCTGTAATTGGACGACGCACTGTACTTTGTATTCTTGCAATGATACATGTTTCGATATATATCCTTTTTGGCCATAAGTTTAGTCAATCAACATGTTTTGTGCATAATTCTGATATACCCACATCCCTCCCCTCATCCCTTCCCACCCACCCATTTAACCTAGTTTGTGAAAAATCCCACCTTCTCCTTCCTTCTTCATCTAGTTTCTAGGGTATAGATAACGACCGACACCTGCTATTTTCAAACTGATTTTCATCATCTCAAATGTCATTGTTTCTCTGCTTTGGCTCATTTTGCAGTTACGGTCCAAGCTACTGTATACAGTACTGTTGGACATTTGTTGACAGTGTTGGTAGGATTTTAAAAACAATGGGTTGACATTGAAGAATTAAATACACACAAAAATTGATTTTTATATATTGTAGAAGTTATTATCATTAAATACTACTATACTATCAGTTTAATTCCTTCTTCTTCTGTATAAGAGACGTGTAAGAAATTTATTTGAGCAAACTTGGGTTAAAGGGAATGTCTGATATGGATCAATAACTTAAGGTCATAGATACATTTGGAGTTTATCCTTAAGCAGTCCATGCATACTGATGGTCAAAACAGTTGGACCGTGCTAGGATAATAAAGAATGGTTTGACTGTATTGCTGCAATGTTAAAATGACAGTGATGACATCATAACTGCAACCGAGTAATCGCAGTAATCGCGAGAAGAGATATGCTATAAATCAACTACAAAGGAAAGAGTCGACTATCAGCACTTCATCCCTGTGACGAACAATGTGATATTAAATTTCAAAGAGAAACAAAAACAAGAACCGTAGGCATTTAGAAGTTCGAAAAGGTCTCAACAATTTCGTTTTGTGACTCTTGATTTTTGTTGAATGTTTTGTAAATTATACTTTGTTATTTTTCCCCAGATAACCCTAAGTAGTGAACCCCCTCAGTAAATACGGTTCACTGTTGACGTAGCATAAATTATGCTCCAGATGGTAATGTCATCACTTTTTTTATCATAAATGTTGTTTTATAGTCAACATTTTCATTTTTCCCCCTTGAAATGTACAGTAAATAGTACAGTAAATGTACAGTAAATAGTACAGTAAAATAGTACAGTAAATAGTACAGTAAATAGTTTCTCCGCTATATCAGCGCTACTAGTGAATGGAGAGGGGATATAGAGAGAGGGAGGGGGGACTGGGGGAGGGGTTCATAAATTAAGAAATGGGTTTTAAGTAACAAGGGAACAGCTACTTCTGTAACTGTACAAAATTCACAAGTCTATACAGTTCTGGATCGTCCATTGAGTACACATGCACTTTGGTTATTTGTCCAGTTACTTGATTCTCTCCCCCCCCCCCCCCTTCCTTCCCCGCTTATTCTTTGCTTCAATACATGGAGAGCAATGTGTTGAACACTCCCATGAGAGAACTCTATATAGTTCAGTTTGGTTCTATTCCCAATTTCCTTGTTTCGAGGTGGATTCAAATTATATACTGTATCAACTGTATCAAATAAGAATCGGTTATTAAGGATCAGGCCATGCACATGAAAAAAAGAAGAAGATATGCCCATGTCCCCTCAGAATATATAATGTCCCACAAACTCTCACCAACAGTGTCATCAATTGCCACGTCAGATTCCAGATGGGGACAAAATACATCACTGGGTCACCCCCATTCTAAAGGCAACATTTCTTCCATATACTATATGTTATTTCTTCACATCATATCTCTTCCACCCCTCCTGCTACACCCGTGTCATTGATCCCAGCACCCAAGGGCTGTATCCCCCTCCCCCTACCCTCTTGGGTCTGCACATGCACCTGGAAATATTAATGTAGGCAATAAGTTCAAAGGGTGTGTCGAAAATGAAAAACAAAATCCATTTGACGAGCAGTCCACGTACATACTGTAGATGAAAGTCTGTCTCTTTCATGGATTGAAGAGCATCGAGTTTTAGTGAGCATTAATTAAAATTACATGGCTTTGATTATAAATAGACGCAAAGTAACAAAACTCAACTCAAGAAAGGAATTTACTTGTATTTATCATTACAATTTGACTTTGCTCTCCTCTCTTACACCTATCTCCAAACTACATCTGCACTTTCCCATCTAACTTAAAGCTACGTGACTAGAAACATTTTAGCATTGCGCCCTCTATTCCTACATCCGGGGCACCACCCCCCCTTCTCCTATTTCAGAATCTCCCATTCAGAAATGAAACTTTGTGATTTTCATTCATTATCACTCTCTTACAATCTGGTGATCATTTTTTTTCCGGATTTTCTGTCTTCAGGCACGAAGTGATTCTCTGTCACCTTTACAAAGATTTTTTAAGTCATAATTCAGATAGGGTTAACTTTACTAACCGATCGTTTATTTATCGGAGAGTGCAACTTCTGTACATGCTATACCTAAATCAGCATTAGTGATGATTAAGCTGAGTATTAAAGAACAAAAGACCGGTCAAGGTAAGATCCTGGAGGATTTAATCCTACCTTTTTAGATGTCAATATTCAGTAATCCCCTGGTTCCCCAATCTGAATCACAAATCAATCATTTTTGAATCCGGTCGCAGATCAATGTGGACACTGGACGAAAACAAGCACATAGTACAATGGTACTGTATATGGTAGTAGAATTAGTTGAGTACTTCCCAAGGAAGTTCATTTGAAGTTACATATCCATTTTATGATCGCCACGGTAACTTGTATGTAAAATTAACTTGATGTACTTCAAGTACTTCATTGATATCAAGAAAGTATTCTATCGGTCATCCAAGTTTTTTAAGCACCATTAAATCATCATACATCGAATTAAATTTACAGTTAGCATTCCCCAACAATGGACAATAGACAGCTCTCTGACATGTGTAGTGAAAAGACTTGCCATATAAACAAATTAAAATTTTGAGTGGGTGGATTTTCTTTTGTGTCTGGACTAATTATGTCATTCAGTAGAAATCTATATCCACTTGAATACATCCAAAACATCTCTTGACGGCGGTTATTGAAATGATTGGAAAATGATACCTTCTGTCTGTCGAACACCTTTCTAAAATTAAAAGGAAGGACCAAAAAAGGAAAGCATTCTGTTCTTTTGTTGGCCCGAAGAGCATCGCTTTCGGACGGCGCAAAGATCTAAAATTCAGTTCTCAACCTTTAACGTCGTTCACAGCAATTTACGAGGCAAAGCATTGTCATGACTTATTAAATGTCTAATATTTATAGATACACGGAGGGATTCTCTTGACGTCAGCCGTTTCTTGGACGTCAAAAGTCAAAAGAAAGAGAGTAAAAGGGAAAGACTATCCATAGTCTGTGACGCAGTTGCAAAAGCCAAAATATGAGTTACCATGGTGACCAGAGTCTTATCATTCACAGACACATGTATGTGTATATCTTGTTAGCTAATAGACTCGTTAGAATTCTGGGCATGAACTACTTCAGAAGTGAATTCCGAAAGGTGAGATTATCGGCTTTTTTCTTTGGAAAGCGGCGCATTACGTGGTTGAGGTAATTTATCGTCAACATCGTAGGGAAGAGCTAAAGACAAGCGTGAATGCAATATTTTTTGGTAACGTTCAGCGGTTATAAACTGTAGAATTGCAATCTGAAATATATTTACTCATGTGGATGACGATATAGTTAACCATTTAACATCATTTTTCTTCCCTTCTGTTTACCCAAATTTTGCAGGATACAGTTTGGAGATAAACTCTTGCACCAATTGTTCAGGTTATATTTGTTTCTTACAACCTGGAAGTCAGACCAAAGGAGGAAATTAACAGAATTATTCAGATCTGGAGAAAACTTAATTCTTTGTGCAGTTGGCCTCATCCAATGATGGAAGGATTGTTGCCATATAGAGGGCAGTATTGTTGTTGTATTTGCTCATTTTAAGGTGAGTTTTGCATCCTTTATGCTTGCAAGCCCATTTGCTTTTGACTGTCTTCAAATTTGTGACAGTTAAGTTACCTTGAGACTTAGTTCACTCCTCTCCTACCTGTCTCCATACTACATTTGCACTCAAATATACGAAGCCTACAAAAGTTGGTGACATTTTAGCACTCCTCCCTCCCCCCTCCCCCAAACTGACCTACAGTATACCTTCAGGGACATATCCACTTCCTCTCCCTTCCACATCTGCCATATTCTGTAGGCATTAAATAATGTAGGCATAATTTCCACTGTAATTTACATCCATTGGAATCTTGTAAGTATGGTAAGTAGCGTTATTTGTAAATTATACCCAAACCACTTAAGTTTTAGGGATTTTCTCATAATTAGAATATTCAGTCATTTTGGAAGATTGGTAATTAGCAATTATGCAAAATCATTTTCTCTTTTGTTACAAAGGCAGTTACTGTAGAGATGTTCCTTCCCGTTCCCATTACCCTGTCCTCTTTCCTGTCCCCATCACCATGTCCCTAGCACCCTGTCCCCAGCACCCTGTCCTCAGCACCCTGTCCCCAGCACGCTGTCCCCATCACCCTGTCCCCAGCACCCTGTCCACAGCACCCTGTCTCCAGCACCCTGTCCCCAGCACCCTGTCCCCAACACCCTGTCCCCTTTACTGTCCCAGTCACCCTGTCCTGTTACCGTCACCCTCTCCGATGTCCGTCAACCTGCCCCCGTCCCCCATCACCATTTCCCGTCCCCGTTTACCCTGTCCCCTTTCCTGTCCCCTTTAGAGGCTTCGACACCAGCTGTCTTAATTGTCCAAACAGTTCTTAAAAGTGCCTTGAAGTGTACATAAAATTGTGTACAAATTGATTGTGATTGTACATGGAGGGGAGAACATTACAGTGCCAGTTTGACAGATGCAGAAAAAATAGAAACTTGCCATCATGCAGTTCTATCCTAAAATAAACTATAAATTTAATTTGTGGGCCTAAATACAGGAATGTGGAAATATTCGGATTTGCAATATTTCCTATCATTTTCAATCAAATTGCTTAAAGTTATTTGCCACTGTGAGGTCAAAGTCATCAAAATACCTTCAGGACTAATATTACATATATATAATGCTAGTGGTATCCATGGTAATCATCCATCTCAGCACCCTGCTGTTCATAGAGCCTAGATATCCTTCAGTTTTTTCCCTATTGAAGTGTTCTAGAGTTCTAATGTTAAAATCAAAATAAAATAAAACTGTTAGCAAACTGCTTATCTACTAGAGAGCCTGTGAAGGAGAATGTGTAAAAGTAAGTTGGCCTGACGTTTTGATCCTAGCAGGATCTTCTTCAAATGCTAAATGACAAGTAACAGTAACAGAGGGGACAAAAACACGCACAGAATACAGACAGGTTAATGAGCATGGTGAACACAAAGAGATAGATGTAAGGGGATTAGTAGACAAGTGATGGAGAGAAGAAAGAAAGAAACCAACAGGGGAAGAGGAGAGGTAGGAGATAAACAGTGGAGGGACAAAGAGATCAACTAATGTTAAAATATTAGTATTCTTGTGCATGGTCAATGTTCAGCAAATAACACTTGGTGACTTTGTACACAGCTGTATACTGTACACAGTAGCACTTGTGTAGTTTGTTGATATTGTTCCAAGTGATGAAAAGCTACAATTATAGACATGGACTACTTTTTATTATAGTTAAGGCCTAAAAGTTTATAGCTCAACGTTTTGCTTCAGCCCTTAATAATTGAAAAGGTCAGACTGCATTTTATTAGCCCCCAATATGCGAGAATACAAAGTTTGGTACTGGTCACTCCGACTTCTGCAGGCATTTTTTATTGACAATCTAAAAGCTTTTTTCCTCTCTGATACATCTTAAAATTACAACTAAAAATTTCTTACTCATCATTGTTTGAGAAAAAGTGAAGATTAAGGCTTAGGCATCTCCAGGAACATTATTTCAACTGTTTCATCTTTGAACATGCCAAATCTAAGGGAGATAAATATCCCCTCGGGAATGACTTTTGGTGCACTATTCAAAATTCTGTCATGCCCTGCACCTGTATGGTAATCTGTCCATTCATACTCTATGTTAAAATTTTCTTCTGATGATCAAAGTCACTCTGGGGTGATTAGGTGTAATTACCTCCTACCAAAATTGAGAAAGACAATGGGATTCATAATTCATTCTATTCAGCAAGATTTACTGTAGCATGATTAACGACGATGCCAGTGGATATTTCTGGCGTTATTCATGAATTTGGCTCATTGCCAAACTTATTCCTAAACAAGATATTGTCAAAATTTAGATCATGTCTTCATCATGTTTGACATTTGGAAGATATATGTTATTTGTGAAATGTCGTCATAGAGACAGATTTCTAACATTTAAATTAATGTTACTTTGAAACAGGTCTGTCTAAAGACTAAAACAACTGTGTACTGTAGCATATTTCTCCTTATTTTGGTAATTCATAAAATTTGAAAAAAAAGTTTCAATTAAATATAAATTTCATAAACTTGAAATGTTGACCTGATCAAAATGCAACATGTTGGTATTGCATATCATACATATTGTTCTATGTTATCATGAAATTGGAAGCTATTTTTAATCTGTTGAAAGTTGAATAGATATGTTGACCTTTGATATGGAAACGCATTGCTCGTTGGCTCAACACTAGATAACCGTGTCTTTGGTTATAGTATGGGTTTTGTGTCAGAGAGAGATAATGAGAGTGACGTAACATGTACATTCCTTTCCTGTTTCATCAGAAATATGCTTCTGATATTTACTTAACCGTCAGCTGTAAACATCCTTTATTCATAAAATAATAAAAGCATTCTTCAAGACAGAAGTACTTAACAGCTACAGTACACACACTGTTACACAGTAGGTTTATTATCTTGTGTGGAAAGTGACTTTGTAAACAGCGGCAGTAGTTTCTGATGCATTTTGGAATCAGAAATATTAATATGACAATTGTAAGTTATTTTTACGATGCTTAAGCGACCACAAATGTGGGAGAAACCTGCAGGGGCTTATGGATTACAACTTACACATCGGGTGGCTTCCAATTCAACATTTTAACTCAAATTTGGAACCTTTTCATCAATTTAGAAAGTCATTTCAAATGGGAAAACCATCAATTGCTCTGGGATGAAAAACCCATCTTACTATGACCCGGCTGGGATTCGAACCCCGAACCTCCCGATTGCTTAGCCTCATTGCTTCAATTGCCGCCACCTTTTTCCACTCAGCCACAGCACCAGTCGACCGGTTTTAGCTACTGTAGAGTACTTACTGTACTTGTCCTACACATCGAACACTTGAGTTTTGTAGAGAAGGCTTACGTAAACTATATATATACCATTTTCTCAAATCTTCAAAAGTTTATGATAGCAGGAGACTCTGCAAGCCATAGCTAAGGATGCATACTGGCCCATAGCATGTCGAAGAAGACATACATGTACACTTTCACTGTAAATTAGTGCATTATATGTTGTACTCAGATTTCCTACAGCCCATGCATGCTGGGCAGTTTACTTCTGAATCCCTCATTAAAAGAAGCAGAACCATTTACGTACGCAATTCGCTGCAAGTGAGGATGAGGAGGCCATTGAGAGAGAGAGATTATAAAGAAGGAAGCAAACGTAATATTAATGCGACGGAGCAGCGTAGCGACTGACTCATCTGTCGTGGAAAACCATTAGATTTCGGTCAAGCAAATTTGTCAGCGCAATTTCAAGCCGGATGCTGGCTTCTGTGTATGGCTGGGAGAGATCTAAT